>SJXQ01000011.1:0-35421 GCA_006408695.1 Aepyceros melampus | reverse complement strand
GAAGAGGGTGTTTGCTATGACCAGTGCATTTTCTTGGCAAAACTCTATTAGTCTTTGCCCTGCTTCATTCTGCATTCCAAGGCCAAATTTGCCTGTTACTCCAGGTGTTTTTGACTTCCCACTTTTGCATTCCAGTCCCCTATAATGAAAAGGACATCTTTTTTGGGTGTTAGTTCTAAAAGGTCTTGTAGGTCTTCATAAAATGGTTCAACTTCAGCTTCTTCAGTGTTACTGGTTTGGGCATAGACTTGGATTACTGTCATATTGAATGGCTTGCCTTGGAGACGAACAGAGACCATTCTGTCGTTTTTGAGATTGCATCCAAGTACTGCATTTCAGACTCTTTTGTTGACCATGATGGCTACTCCATTTCTTCTGAGGGATTCCTGCCCCAGTAGTAGATATAATGGTCATCTGAGTTAAATTCACCCATTCCAGTCCATTTCAGTTTGCTGATTCCTAGAATGTCAACGTTCACTTTTGCCATCTGTTGTTTGACCACTTCCAATTTGCCTTGTCATGGACCTGACATTCCAGGTTCTATGCAATATTGCTCTTTACAGCATCGGATCTTGCTTCTATCACCAGTCACATCCATAGCTGGGTATTGTTTTTGCTTTGGCTCTATTCCTTCGTTCTTTCCGGAGTTATTTCTCCACTGATCTCCACTAGCGTGTTGGGCACCTACTGACCTGGGGAGTTCCTCTTTCAGTATCCTATCATTTTGCTTTTTCATACTGTTCACAAGGTTCTCAAGGCCAGAATACTGAAGTGGTCTGCCATTCCCTTCTCCAGTGGACCACATTCTGTCAGATCTTAGTGTGAGAGTATTCCTATGCACAAATAATTGATTTACATGATTATTACTTATCTGGTTGGCTTTATATATTATTTTACATAAACTATTGCTAAATAAGTAATGAATTAAGAAAATTAAAATCTAAACTATCTAACCCCACTCCAGTACTCTTGCCTGGAGAATGCCAGGAAAGGAGGAGCTTGGTAGGCTGCAGTCCATGGGATCGCTAGGAGTTTTATACGACTGAGCAATTTAGCAGCAGCAGCAGCAAACAAACTAAAATATGTAATTTAAACACCTCTTTTCTCCCCTTTTTATCTACCCAGTTCTCTCTGCAATACCACATTCAAAGTTTTTCCAGGAAAATATAAGTACATGAAAATACTCTTTTTCCCCTCTTAAGAGTATATTATATAGACTCTCCTATTCCCTTGTGTTTTCACTGTTGTTGTTGTTTAATTGCTAAGCTGTGTCCTACTCTTTTGCAACCCCATGGACTATAAGCTTGCCAGGCTCTTCTGTCCATTGGATTTCCCAGGCAAGAATACTGGAGTAGGTGCCATTCCCCACTCTCCCCAGGAGATCTTCCCAATCCAGGGGTTGAATCCATACCTCTGTGTCTCCTGCATTGGCAGGCAGATTATTTACTATTGAGCCACCAGAGAAGCCTGATTTTCACTAATACTATATTTAAGGGTCTAGTCTCAATTTTAACCACTGCATAGAATTCCAGGTTATAGAGTTACCTTAATTGTTTAGCTAGCTCCCAGTGATGGGATTTTGCAATTTAATTCTCCTTTCCCTGATCTGGGCCAGCCTTTGTGCTTATATAAAACAAAAAATCCAGTGGAAGTAACTCTGTGTGTCTTCTAGGTGAGATTAAAAGAAAATATATATATATATATACAGTTTTCTCCTCTTTCTTCTCTCTCCATCTCTCTCTCTCTCTCCCTCACTCCCTTTCATCTGGCTTTTCATTTATTTTTGGATTTTCCAAATCATATTTAGAAAGAAAAATTTCTAGATCACATTGATGGAAGAAAGAGCTCATTGATCCAACATATAGGGTGAGAGGAATTTATTCTTGAGCAACTTGCTTCAGAAGTTTCAGGCTGTTACTCTTGTCCTATTTTCTTTATATAAAAATTTATTCTTTATGAAAGGTCCACCAGACTATGCTAAAAATGGCTAACTATAAAGTTATTGTCAGAATTCATTCAGGAAAATTGATGTATTTTTATTTAAAGAAATGAAAAGCAGTATTTCTGATTTATTTGTAAAAGTCCTAAAAATGGAAATTAAATAAATATCAGAAACAGTAGAGGTAGTGATCAAAATAGGACTCATTCCTATGAAAAATATGGAATTTTGCTGAGGGATGAAGAGGGCTCAGTAAATGAAGTTTATGAACCAATCAGCTTGCAGAAAAGAGACAATGGAAAGGCCTTTATGTTGCTGTAATTAACATAACTTAAAATGCTAGTTTTGAAATCATTTGCACTTGAAGAACATTCAGAACTTCTTGAGTATACTCTCATTACTGTGATCAGAGGTTAAAGACTCTGCCTCCAATGTGGGAACCCGGGTTCAATCCCTGGGTTGGGAAGATCCCCTGGAGAAGGAAATGGCAATCCACTCCAGTATTCTTGCCTGGAGAATCCCATGGACAGAGAAGCCTAGTACATCACAGTCCACGGGGTTGCAAAGAGTCGTTCATGACTGAGCGACTTCACCTTCACTGTGAAAATGATAATTAAGTACCCTTTCCACCACAAAGCACATATATAGTATAGGCTGGCTTGATAAAATATTTTATGTTTAAAAGAAATAAAAGCATCTTTTACTTAGCAAATGTTATTAAAAAGTTTAAAAGATTAAGGAAAAGGAAAACAAAAGTAAAAAAAAATGTAGGCAATTTTTTTTTTTTTTACAGATGATTGCTTATCTTCTTGAGAATTGAAATACTTTTTCAGGGGCAAATTACAATTCTCCCTCCCTTGAAATTGTCACTGCTCATTTAAACTACATGCTTGATAACTTTTTCAACTTACAGAAAGGCACTTCTGTTGTAAAGTGACACACTGAGGCCAAATCAATCTTCCTAATGGTTAGGTGACTGTGCCACCTCAGCTGGCATTACAGGTTATTTAGCATAAACATATGTGTTCTCATTAAGAGCCATCTTTCGTGAAAACACAATGACCCGCCAATGAAAGAAATCTTGTCTATAAATCTGAAACTAACTTCTCCAGTGCACACTCTATATGTCTAGTTGTAAGTCTACACAAATGTTAGTCATAAAATAAAATTATGTAAGAATAATACATATAGTAATTTATATGATTTTCTCATAGCACATATTCTATTAAACAACAATGAATCCAAAACTTGGCCTTGATGGTTTCTCATCCTTGTGAAATAGCTCGAATAACAAATGAAGCGATTTTGCGTGCATGCATACATATATATAAATAAACTAAGATAGTCTACTTCAGATTATTAACACTGGTTATCTCCAGAAGTTTTGGGGATAGTGATTATATTTTATTTTTATAAGTATAAGATTATATTTTCATAAATATGCCCCAGACCAAAAAAGACCTGATTGATGTTTTAGCAGACCTTATTTTGGCTTTCAACTGTATCTCATTCCAGAGAGCAGAGTCCACAGGACCCCAACTCCATGTGAGGAGATACAGACAGCACTTTTACATGTGGGCTGAAAGAGTGGGCAGGGTTCCTGTGGTGCATTATCCTATTAAACTGGAAGGAAAAGGGATCAAAGGATGGTTGGGAGTGAGGAGCAGCTTTCCCCAGGCCACTACATTTTAATAAGGAACTTTGAGAATCCCTCAAATTCTATTTTTTTCTTATTTCCAGGTTGTCTCCAGGTTGAACATGACAGAGTATATTATACTTAAGTATTTCAAAGAGTCACCTGTATGATTTTCACTGATATTATAGGTAGAAATATACTATTAATATACTAAATTTATAAACTCTAGTTTTAAGGCAATTCTAAATACTCAAGGAGTAGATTACCCCAGGACAGGAAAGAAAGTATTCAACTCTTAAAGTCTGGAAAAGCTTGAAATTCAAACTTTGTATAGAGAGGTTTCCTAAATTCTCTCAGAGTCCAAGTAACACAGTAAGAGCTAAATCTGGAAGACTCAGCTCATGGAATTCCCTTTTGTGCCATTAAGGCACAAATTTGAAGACTAAGGTCAACAAAGGAGAAAGTGCTGCAAGATTAAGAGTCACTCTTCAAGGTTCTGAGACATTGAGGCTGAGGAAAAGGAAGAGAGGAGTGTAGTTGGCATTGTGGTAGATGAATGAGGGTAATGCTGAGGAAAAGACCAGGCTTTCTGCCCTCATCCCTGTTCTCACTTTAGACCACTGGTGCTAAAACCAACAAGAGCACAGTGGTACAAGCTGAACCTGGAGACTGAGCAGGTAGTATCACTCTTGGTTCTCATGAGGCCTGGATAGCTTCAGGACTTCCTGTCACACCTCCTCTCCTATGATCTGAAAGCAGCATACTTGAGAAACAGCTGGCAAGTAGCAGTTGCCCAATACAGATGGGAGCTGTGGCTCTATTCCATGTGGGCTATACAAGAGGTGGAGCTTTCAGGGTTTACCAAGCAACACAGAACATGAGCAAATGAGGGATGTTTTCCCTGCAGTATACTTCCAAATGATGCTGAAGAACACTACCCACCCTACCACATCAAAGTCATACCACACCACTCAAGCCCTCCATCTGAAAACGATCTTTGACAAAAACTGGGCAAAAAAGATGTTGGAAATGAGAAATATCAAGTGATTGTTATAGAGGCTTCTGCACTGAAAAATAGACATGATTAAAATATTAGATTGGATCATGATTGGGATTTGACATTCATATTTTAATTTAAACTCTTAGTAAAGATAGACAACATTATGCTATATTAAATCTGATACTTGTTATAAAATCATCTGGGATGAAATCCAGGAGTTGAGTTCAGTTAGCTTTTGACTAAAAATTGGAATTCTCCAGGCAAAAATACTGGAGTGAGTAGCCATTCCCTTCGCCATGCAGTCTTCCCGACAAAGGGATTAAACCTGGGTCTCCTGCATTGCAGGCAGATAATTTACTGCCTGAGCCACCAGGGAAGCCTCTACTACAAGGACAGGTGCTCTAAATCCTACCTATGTTTTCATTTCTCACCAACACCTGGAATTTTGCTAATCAGAATTATATATGATCAAGATGGATTTTCCTTTACTATAACTGGCTACATAATTTGGGGGGAAGAGTGCAAAATGGAAAATCAGGGCCTGATATTCAAAAATTAAGAACTTCTAAACTATTGAACATCAGGACATTATATCAAGCATGGAGTCTTTCTGAGCAGGAGATTATTCGTGCCTGCAGAGGTCACACATTGATGAAGCTGGCCCTGAGTGAGGTTGTATATGAAATTAAACATTTTTAAAATGTATTATTGGAGAAGGCAATGGAACCCCACTCCAGTGTTCTTGCCTGGAAAATCCCATGGACGGAGAAGCCTGGTGGACTGCCGTCTATGGGAGTGCACGGAGTCGGACACGACTGAAGCGACTTAGCAGCAGCAGCAGAAAAATGTATTCTGATTTGGATAAATATTGGAGTAGAAGGAACATATCTTTTCAAAGTGATTCAAACAATATGTGTTGATAGTCTACCCTTAAGCAGGAGGAATTTATTGCATCTCTACAATGCCTGCTCCTTAAAAGATGCTTGCTCCTTGAAAGAAAAGCTATGAACCTAGACACCATGTTAAAAAGCAGAGACATTACTTTACCAACAAAGGTCTGTCTAGTCAAGGCTATAGTTTTGCCAGTAGTCATGTATGGATGTGAGAGCTGGACTATAAAGAAAGCTGAGCACTGAAGAATTGATGCTTTTGATCCATAGTGCTGGAGAAGACTGTTGAGAGTCCCTTGGGCGGCAAAAAATCCAACCAGTCAATCCTAAGGAAATCAGTCCTGAATATTCATTGGAAGGACTGATGCTAAAGCTGAAACTCCAATACTTTGGCTATCTGATGCAAAAAGCTTATTCATTTGAAAAGAGCCTGATGCTGGGAAAGATTGAAAGCAGGAGGAGAAGGGGAGGACAGAGGATGAGATGATTGGATGGCATCACCTACTCAATGGACATGAGTTTGAGTGAACTCCAGAAGTTATTGATGGACAGGGAGGCCTGGTGTGCTGCAGCCCATGGGGTTGCAGAGTTAGACACGACTGAGCAACTGAACTGACTGACCATACCTGAGCTGGACTTAAGGGCTTGCTGTGGAGGAAGAGAATATGAAAAGGGACATATGTAACTTGCAGCTTCACAGAGAGAAATCTGACAAAATCTACCCAAAGCAATCCAAGTAGATGCCACCATTAATAAGACATGTGGCTATGACGTGCTCCTGATATGATGAGCTGAGAAGGGAGTTTCTCCTCTTTGGTATTTTTCCACAAAGCCTATAAATAAGCCCAGGATAATCATGACGCAGAAGCTGAAACTCCAGTATTTTGGTCATCTGATGGGAACAACTGATTCACTGGAAAAGTCCCTGATGCTGGGAAAGACTGGAGATGGAAGGAGAAGAGGGTGTCAAAGGATAAGATGGCCAGATGGCATCACTGATGAATGGACATGAGCTTGGGCAAACTCCAGGAGGTGAGGGACAGGGAGGCCTGATGTGCTGCAGTCCATGAGGTCGCAAAAGAGTCAGAAATGACTGGGCAAGTGAATAACAACAATCATGAGATATGTTCCAAATGTACTGAAATTCAGGCATATTCATGTGATGACCAGTATTGCTCAAAATTGTCAAGATTATTTTTAAAAATTAAAAAAAAATTTAAAGAAAATGAAACAAAGAAGACTGAGATATTATTGAGAACTATGATAAACAAGACATGAATATGATGATATGATTATTAAATACCATATTGGGTCATGGAAAGTTAAAAGATTAATGGAAAATTGGTGTAATCTAAAGTCTGGAGTTCAGTTAATAGTAGTAATGTACAAAAATTGGTTTCTTCATTGTGATAATTATACCATTACACGTGTTATGTGGATGATGGATGAGAACATGGGAAGTCTTTGCAACAATTTTGCAAATGTGAAATTATACAAAATAAAAGAACTTATTCAGTAAAAATATTTTATAAATTAATCCTTTGTAAATCAATTATTTACAATGTATAAATTAGTTTAGAATATTCATGAGCCAGTCCTTCATCCTAGCATGGACAAGGTATAAAATCCTGGTGGGCTCTAGAGCATGTTTGCTTATGAACAGCATTCTAGGTGTAATCACTAAATAGGAATCAAATATCTCAGCCATTTGCCACCTGAGTTTAGACAATTCTTGGTATCCTGACTGATGATTCCTGAATCCTATTGCTAGGATGTTGTCACATTTGCCTCAGAAATCCTTTAATGACTATTATTTTCAGAGGAAAGTTCATTCACAAAGAGCATGCTTTGTTAAATCAATGTCACTTATTTCTTCGAATTCTCTTTGAATTTATATGCTCAAAATCACATGAAAATATATTGCTAAAGAATTATTTCGAAAAATCTGTCATTTGGCAATTCAGTTAGACTTTGATTTATATTTTTAAAGGGGCCATAAAGAACCAACATGCAAAATATTTTACTACTCATTTAGAGTCATTTATTTGTATAGGTTTTTAAAAAGATATAAAATTGCTTTACCAAGATTTGACAAAGTGTTAATTATATCTGCTTTTTTTTTTTTAAGCAAAAGCATGTTTTGACTGAATATCTTAGGAAACAGTTCAAAGAAAATGGAACACATTGCTCATTTCAATACATTTCTGTCAATACAATGTTTTTCATAAAATTTCATTGACTTTAATATGTTAAGTCAACAATATTGAATTTCAAGCTTAGTTCATCCAATTTATAGGAATATGTTTGCTGTACAAATTGACTAGCAGTGTTTTCTCACTGTCAAATTAATCAGAAAATTCAGACATTTTCTCAAAAGCAGTATAATTTCATTTTCTTCAGTTTGAGTAAATATATCAATATACATTTAGTGGCATATTATGAAAAACACTCAGAAAGAAATGATTAAACCTTTTAAGAAAGATTGGCACCAAAATGATGTAGAGATAACATAATTAATATATTCATTTATATTGTTATAAGAAGATAATCAGCAATCTTTCTCAATTAATGAATAATGATCTAATGTTTCACCAAAATTGTGTTATCTATGAAATAAAGTGTAGAAATGTGTGGCATTATTAGCTATAATATGTAGAAATATGTTCTTTTGTTTTGGGAGGAATAGTAAGTGCTAATCACTTATAAAAATAATAAACAACTTCACTAAATTCTCATTGTCATTATTCAGTTTTCTCTATGTATTCAATGAAAGATAAAAAAAACTCATGCCTCTAAAATGAATTGGTCTAATTGTTAGCCTGCAATTTCATTTTTAGTTAACAGTGGGTATAAAATGTTTAATATTTGTAAGATGAAAGAAAATAGAGATTAACTGGAATTAGAATACATATTTTATGATATGGTTTGATCAAACATATTTTAATTTCTATATTAAATAATGCACAGAGACTCTATAAGAAAGCATATGAAATGTTATCTGCAGGTTTTATCTATTGCAAAACAAAAGAAAAAAAAAGAGTGATTTTAAAATGATTTGTTTCAATTAAACACATTAAATCAGTAAAGTTTCTTTTAACTAATTTTAACTCTAGGGATGAGAATAACTGAGAAAGATATTGTTTACACTGGAATATGTGCAAAGAGCCATGATTTATGTTATTATGTTAGTCACTCAGTCTTGTCAGACTGTTTGCGACCCCATGTACTGTAGCCCACCCGGCTCCTCTGTCCACGGATTTCTCCAGGCAAGAATCCTGGAGTGTTGCCATCTCCTTCTTCAGGGGATCTTCCCAACCCAGGGATGGAACCTGGCTTCCTGCATTGCAGGCGAATTCTTTACCATCTGAGCCACCAGGGAAGCCCACATATTTCCTGCCATTGTTCTATTTGCTTTGTTCTCATAAGTGGGAAATAGAAAGTTGCTCTGTTGTGTCTGACTCTTTGTGACCCCATGACTATACAGTCCATGGAGTTCTCCAGGCCAGAATACTGGAGTGTGTAGCTTCAGCTCCAGATCTGGAGATCCAGATCTCCAGGGGATCTTCCCAAACTTAGGATGGAACCCAGGTCTCCTGCATTGCAGGAGATTACCAGCTGAGCCACAGGGGAAGCCTAAGAATACTGGAGTGGGTAGCCTACCCCTTCTCCAGGAGATCTTTCTGACCCAGGAATCCAACTGGGGTCTCCTGCATTGCAGGCAGATTCTTTACCAACACAGTTATCAGGAAAGCTCATAAGACTTTCCCAATTAATTCTTTGACATTGATGCAACATAGAAGAGGTGCACATAGCTGAAAATGGCAACTACTGTCACCACCAGCACTCCAGATGATTTTCAATGATTCTCATGAACGTCCTCATTTCTCATTCATGAGGCCTCACTCTTAGCAGAAATGTATGCAAGACAGTGAAACATAATAAAAAAAGAAAATCTTTTTTTAAGAAAATAACAATACTGCAAAATTTCCTTTTGTTTTTTGCTACAGAGTTTTTACCGCCCCAAACAATATTTTTACATACACATCCATATGTAATTCTACATGTGGCCAAATACAATAGTCAGGAAATATTTTTGATAAGATAATCTTCACTCGTGCACTCCACAATTGGCCTCTCTTAACCAACTGTCTGGTAATTCTCACTTAAAAGATTCTGTCTCAACTTTCCATAACAAAGTAATAAAACAGGCAGACAAGAATAATTTTTGAGCTTTATTTAGGATTATATAGTGGTTGGATCAGCTTGTGTTTGCTGATTTACTGGTTCTTAATCTAACATCTGCCTCTAGGATATACCGTTTGATTCTTAAGCAGCATTGTGAGAAATAAACTGGGATCCTCTTACTATTAAATATTCTACCTTCAGGTCCATTTAATAAATAAGAGTTATTTCTGACTTTTCTAACCTCTTTCATTTAGTTATGCACTCTAATAAGTGCAATGTAGTAAATATGAATAATAATGAATACCATATGAATAATAACGCAAGAGAAAGCCAAGAGCTTCACTGCACTGAACTTCTAATGCTCTCTCTCTCTCTCTCTATATATATATATATATGTGTGTGTGTGTATATATATTTCTCACATATTACCCTCTATAATTGAACCTTTGAAATTTTCAGATAGACTTGATATTATTTCCATGTTTTTATTGCACACCTGAAATTATTAGTCACTATTAATTAGAAATTTAACTATATATATTTTTATCTCAACTAAATCATGATACTAGTAGTAATCTTTTTCTGTTAAATGACTAAACCTTTCTTTTCTATTCCCAAGTAATTTGTCTATAAGGCATTCTTAGAACTTTTGTTTATGAGAAGGTTAACAAGATAGTGTTAAAAGACTAAATTATATTCATTTAGATTTCCCATATAGAAATGTTTTATTTTCTCTAGATTGTTCTACTAGGTTTATATTAAATAATATTTTTCATTATTATTAATTTTACTAGGATGTTCAATTGATTTGCTAGTGACTACTACATGCATGGCCAGAATCATTCATGAATTATTATATAGAGCACCCAGAGTGTCACTGTAATGCACTTTGTTAAAAGTGGTATTTATAATAATGACCCAGAATTAGAATTAACGTAATTTAATCCTTGATTGTTCATGAAATCCTCAAGTGTTTATCTTCTGATTTTATTGTCTATTTATACTCTATTTATTGCCTATTCATAGAGTAAAAAAAAAAAATCTATTCTCTAGGAAAATTATATGTATTTTATATGGTAGAATCTTTACAGAATATTATGATTTGAAATGAAAATGTATAAAAAGTTCTCCCTGAGGGAATTGATTTATTTCCCACAATACTTGAAAAGTATTGCAAAATAGTACAGTATAGACACTATTTTCTTAGAAGCATTTGATAAAAATATTATAATAAAATAATTTCCTAACTATTCTTTTTGGTTTCCTTATGTTTAGATTTTCAAAAGAAGCAAGAGAAAGGATTTGTTATGTAAATTTCCTTTTGTCATAAAGACCAAAGCATTATCTAAATTTAAACTTTTATTAATCAAACGGATGGAATTTTATATGTGTGTGATGTATTTTAAACATCATAAAATACATGACAAGTTCTCCTCAAAACTATCAAGATGATAAAAAACAAGGAAATTTTGAGAAACTATCACAGTCAATAGCAGCCTAAAGGATATGAAATACAATATAGTATCCTGAAAGAGAATAAAAGGACATTTGGAGAAAAAAAGGAAATCTAAATAAAATATAGACTTTACTTAATTATAATGTGTCAATACTGGCTCATTGACTGTGACAAATATACCATGCTAATGTAATATTTTAATAATAGGGGAGGTTGAGTGTAGGGTAACTGGGAACTTGCTATTTTTAAGTTATTTAAATATTTCAGGAATTTTTTTCTAATTCTAATAATTAGAATGCAGTAGATATAAAAAGAAGTATGTGGATTTTGTGTATAAGAAATAAAGATCAGCAGGATCTGTTGGTATACACTGTATATTAGAGGAAATATAAATTAGCATTTCTACTTTGGGCAAAAAAATATAAATTTAATTGTCTTGCTAGATTTCATGTGTGACTGGACTAGTTAAAGGAGATGCTAAATAGTTAGTTTCTATGGGAAATATCGGAGAAGGCAATGGCACCCCACTCCAATACTCTTGCCTGGAAAATCCCATGGGCGGAGGAGCCTGGTAGGCTGCAGTCTATGGGGTTGCTAAGAGTCGGACACGACTGAGCGACTTCACTTTCACTTTTCACTTTCATGCATTGGAGAAGGAAATGGCAACCCACTCCACTGTTCTTGCCTGGAGAATCCCAGGGACGGGGGAGGGGAGCCTGGTGGGCTGCTGTCTATGGGGACGCACAGAGTTGGACATGACTGAAGCGACTTAGCAGCAGCAGCCGCAGCATGGGAAATATAAATTTGAAACTCTTATACCCAAGTTAGGTAGAGAGTTTAGGAATAAGCATTATTTAATTTAATGCCTGTATTGATCCTTCCAAGAAATAGGAGGAAGAGAGGAAAGAGTGGATAATGGAAAACCAGAATGTCTTCTTGTCCCAGAAGAAAAGATATTAATAAAAGAATGTTATAAGGAGGAACTAGTTAATAGTAGCAGCTACTATTAAGAATTCAAGTTAATAAAAGACTGAAAAAATTGTTCATTGGAGTAAGCTACAACCTGCTGATAAGAGGCATTTTGGCAGAATGATGATGAAATGGTAAGGATATCAACCAGATAGACTAATGGTGAGACTGTTGTTGTTTAGTCGTTAAGTCATGTTCAATTCTTTTGTGACCCTGTGGACTATAGTGCTCCAGACTCCTCTGTTCATGGGATTTCCCAGGCAAGAATACTGGAGTGGGTTGCCATTTCCTACTCCAGGGCATCTTCCCCACACTGACATCAAACCCACATCTCCTGCTTTGGCAGGCAGATTCTTTTCCACTGAGCTAACAGGGAATCCTTAAGATTACACGCAGAGGTGTAAAAAAAGTGTATCTCCAGTCTTAACCTCACTCTGGAAACTTCTTAAATGCTCAAGTAGCTTGAAAGTGTGTTAGTCACTCAGTTGTATCTGACTCTTTGCGACCTCATGGACTGTAGCCCCCAGGCTTCTCTCCATGGGATTTTCCAGGCAAGAAACATGGAGTGTGTAGCCATTCCCTTCTCCAGGGGATCTTCCTGACCCAGGTTTCAAGTTCAGGTCTCCCACATTACAGGCAGATTCTTTACCATCTGAGCCACAGGGAAGCCCAGAAGTCAGATACATCTGCCTTCAAAGCCCTCACTCTTTTGGTGGTGTCATACTACATCCTAAATAGAAGACATTGGATTATTATTAACTTTTAGTTCCTTCTCCATTTCATATTTCAATTAATAGCATCTTCCCCAACCCAGTCAGTTAAGCCTGAAAATGGACACGATCATTCTCTTTTCTTTTCTTTCAAAACCGACGGCTGGGGAGAAAAAAAAATGTCACCTATTCTCTCAAGTCTGCCTGTTCTACATTTTCCCATCCATCCCTTACCACTGCCAAATTTGAGGTTATAGTTTCTTTTTCCTGAATCATATCAATAGCTTCCCTCTTGGTCTCTCTGTCTTTAATCTCTTCCATATAACCGATGCATTCTTCATAGAAATAAATTATATCTCTGCATGTGGGTTCCCTGGTGTTTCCGAGTGAAATTTCTCTACGGTGCTCAAGAATAATTGAAATCTCATAGCCTGACACAGAGGTTTTCTATCATCTGGTCCCAGTGTAATTTTCCAGTGTTATATTTTAACATATATATCCAGGCACATTTTCGTTAGCCATGGGGAACTATTTTAAATCCCACGAACATGCTGTGTTCTCCCATATGCTTAGAACATTGCTAATTCTTTTGCCTTGGCCTGAATACCTTTTTTTCCCACTTCCTATTTGTCTGCCTGAATAACTTTTATTTTTCTTTAAAACATAACTTAAGAATTATATTTTTTAGAACTTTTATTTCTCTGCCACTGCTATGCTGCATTGACTGTAACAGCTGCACAGACTGTCCTTGAATTGATCACCTTGACATTTTTGAGAAGTGCTGGGCAGGTTCTTTTTTTTCCCCCAGAATATCCCTCACTTAGGGGCTTGTCTGTATTTTAATTATGATTGTATAGGTGTAGTGTTTTTATTGGGGATGGAGGGTAAGAACATCACAAAGGAAAGTGCCAATTTCATCACAACATATCTGGGGTTACTTTCTCATTTTCTGCAGTGCATTTAAAGCCTGCTCATATCATGATTTCAATTCTGTAAGTAACATATTTTGCACAATTTTTCCTCTTTTTATTATGAATTCTGAAGACATGTTCTCTTGGAGAGTAGCTCCTCCATTGTTTGCTTTCCTTGAATGAAAATGACAGTGGGAATTTTATAAAATCCTCCTGATATTATGAGAAGCTTGAAGTTAGATAATAAATAAATTTTTAAAAATAATCACAATACATTTCTCTTTCTGACTTACTTCACTACTTATTTGCAAAGAAGAAATACAGTCACAGACATAGAGAACAAAATTAATTGTTATCAAGCAAGGAATGAGGGGAGTGAGTTGGGTGATTGGGACTGACATATATACACCACAGTGTGTAAAATAGATATTTAACTAGTGAAAACTTACTGTATGGCAAAATAAAATAAAACACACAAAAACATACAAATTATCAGCAGAGAATGTTTTCTGTCAAAAAGTGAAAGTGAAAAGTAGAAGCGAAGTCTCTTAGTCGTATCCGATTCTTTGTGACCCCATGGACCTTAGCCTACCAGGCTCCCCCATCCACGGGATTTTCCAGGCAATAGTACTGGAGTGGGCTGCCGTTTCCTCTCCAGGAGATCTTCTGGCCCAGGGAGTGAACCCGAGTCTCCTGCATTGTAGGCAGATGCTTTCCGTCTAAGCCACCAGGGAAGATACTTCTGTTTAAGTAGATATAATTTGAATCAGATTACAGAAGACATTGAAAACATAACATCAAGAATCAGTCAGTTCAGTTCGGTCGCTTAGTCGTGTCCCACTCTTTGCGACCCCATGAACTGTAGCGCTCCAGGCCTCCCTGTCCATCACCAACTCCCGGAGTTCACTCAAACTCAAGAATAATGGTTGTTAAAAAGCTCATCATCGTAAGAAAATGGTGGAGACAATCTATTGGCCATGTCATCCAGCACTGTCATGTAAGAACTTAAAGAATTTCATTGCTGTAATAAATATTGAGAGCATTATGGTAATATAAGTTTCCTGGGTAACATAAAAGAAAACATATTTTTATGTTAATGTGTGTTTCAAATTGATGACCTAATGATCACTTAGTGTTAAAAAAAGAGGTATGTTTATTCTAAAAATAATTCTGCTTGAATCTAGCATGAACTAACAATGCAATTGAACTATTTTCTGCTTTAAAACCCATAATTAGATAATGAAGTTGGGGTGGTGGGGGAAGGGGGGTAGTAAACTGAAAATGGCAAGCTAAAAATGAAAGCTAAAAGATGATTAAAGTAGAAATGGAGAATAGAATCTACTGAAGAGAGAACTCACAACTGTCAGTAAAATAAGAATAGCTAAAATAAGCTACTCACTCAATATGAAAAAGAAGGAAAGAGTAGGCATCATGAAATTGCTGAACAAATTAATTTTAATTTCAGATCAAAAGGGCTTTCAATAGTGACATACTACAAAGAAAAAGTCTAGTGTTCTCATTGATTGGAAACTTACAGAACATCACAGCTTAGTTCGGCCCAATTAAAAAATGTTCAGAACACTCACATTAGCTTACACTGAACAAAATTAACACAAAACCTATTTTCCAATAAAGTGTTGGATATCTCACTTAATTTATTGAATGCTGTACTGAAAGTGAAAAACAGAGTATTAACAGTTATCTTCTGGTAGCTCAGTGGTAAAGAATCCATTTGCAATACAGGAGACAGGGGTTCAGTTCCCGGGTTGGGAAGATCACCTGGAGAAAGAAATGGCTACCCACTCCAATATTCTTGCCCGGAAAATCCCACAGACAGAGGAGCCTGGCAGGCTACAGTCCATGGGGATGCAAAAGTGTCAGAAATGACTTGGAGACTAAACACCACCACCACCATGCAGAACAGTTTCACCTGGATGGGTTGTTCACCCTTGTGATCATGGGGTTGTCGGGAGCAGCAGCTGATGCCCAGCCCAGGGTCACCAGGGCTTATCTTATCACACATCCCTAGTCTGGGAAAAGACCAAAATTCAAAATGCTTTCTACTGAATCCTTATTGCTTTCATACCATTGTAATGTTGAAAAATCATGAGCCAAACTATCATAAGTTGGGGATGCTTTCTAATAGTATGTTAATGAAATAATGTCTTATCCATATCCATGGCTGCTTCCTTGATTGAAGATGTTAAATCCTTGTCATACTAAAGGCTGCAGGATAACAGCGAGATTTATCTCTGGTTACTGTAAAAAGAGAAAAACCTTCTAAACGCCAACAAAAGTCAGCTGCAACTGTAGATATCGGCAACTGTCACAATCTTGTTTTAGGGGGGAAACATAATCTGACTAGTAAATAATCCTTTGCCCTGGGTCCTGTCAACTAGAGTGGTTTGAAGATCCAGTGTTTTCCTTAAGGATGTGATTATTCCTTGTTACCCGCATCATCCTGACATCTCTCTAATGTTTTCCTTCCTCTTAATTTTTCTTAATTTTTCCTTAATCTTTACAAGACAAGTTCATTTGGTGACTAGCGCCCCCAAATTTCAAACACTGTTTTAAGATATTTGTTCTGAGATAAACTTTATAACCAACAGACCATTCAGTTATTACCTAAATCAAACCCCTTACGATTATACCATGAAAGTGACAAATAGATTCAAGGGACTGGATCTGATAGAGTGCCTAAGAGCTATGGACGGAATTTGTGACATTGTATAGGAGACAGGGAGCAAGACCATCCCCATGGAAAAGAAATGCAAAAAGGGAAAATGGTTGTCTGAGGAGGACTTACAAATAGCTATGAAAAGAAGAGAAGCAAAAGGCAAAGGAAAAAAAGAAAGATATACTCATTTGAATGCAGAATTCCAAAGCATAGCAAGGAGAGATGAGAAAGCCTTCCTCAGTGATCAGTGCAACGAAATAGAGGAAAATAACAGAATGGCAAAGACTAGAGATCTTTTCAAGAAAATTAGAGAATCAAGGGAACATTTCATGTAAAGATGGGCTCAATAAAGGAAAGAAATGGTATGGACCTAACAGAAGCAGAAGATATTTAGAAGAGGTGACAAGAATACACAGAGGAACTATACAAAAAAGATAACAAGCCAGATAATCACGATGGTGTGATCACTCAACTAGAGCCAGACATCCTGGAAATGTGAAGTCAAGTGGGCCTTAGGAAGCATCCCTATGAACAAACCTAGTGGAGGTGATGGAATTCCAGTTAAGCAATTTCAAATCCTAAAAGATGATACAGTGAAAATGCTGCACTCAATATGCCAGCAAATTTGGAAAATTCAGCAGTGGCTGCAGGATGGGAAAAGGTCAGTTTTCATTCCAATCCCAAAGAAAGGCAATGCCAAGAATGCTCAGACTACCACACAATTGCATTCATCTCACGTGCTAGCAAAGTAATGCTCAAAATTCTCCAAACTAGGCTTCAACGGTATGTGAACTGTGAACTTCCGGATGTTCAATTTGGATTTGGAGAAGGCAGAGAAACCAGAAATAAATTTGGCAACACCTGTTGGATCATCAAAAAAGCAAGAGAGTTCCAGAAAAACATCTACTTCTGCTTTATTGACTATGCCAAAGTCTTTGACTGTGAGGATCACAATGAACTGTTAAAAATTTCTTAAAAAGAGATGGAGATACCAGACCACATGACCTGCCTCCTGAGAAATCTGTATGCAGATCAAGAAGCAACAGTTAGAACTGGACATTGAACAGACTGGTTCCAAATCGGGAAAGGAGTATGTCAAGGCAGTACATTGTCACCCTGCTTATTTAACTTATATGCAGAGTACATCATGCAAAATACCAGGCTGGATGAAGAACAAGCTGGGATCAAAATTGCCAGGGGAAATATCAATAACCTCAGATATGCAGATGACATCACCATTATGGCGGAAAGCAAATAAGAACTAAAAAGCCTCTTGATAAAAGTGGAAGAGGAGAATGAAAAAGTTGGCTTAAATTCAACATTCAGAAAACTAAGTCATGGCACATGGTCCCATCACTTCATGGCAAATAGATGGGGGAAAGAGTAGAAACAGTGACAAACTTTATTTTTTTTTTGGCTCCAAAATCACTACAGATGGTGACTAGAGCCATGAAATTAAAAGATGATTGCTCCTTGGAAGAAAAGTTATGGCCAACCTAGACGGTATATTAAAAAGCAGAGATATTGCCAACAAAGTTCCTGCTATTCAAAGCTATGGTTTTTCCAGTAGTCATGTATGGATGTGAGTTGGACTCTAAAGAAAGCTGAGTGCTGAAGAATTAATGCTTTTGAACTGTGGTATTGGAGAAGACTCGAGATTCCCTTGGACTGCAAGGTGATCAAACCAGTCCATCCTAAAGGATATCAGTCCTGAATGTTCATTGAAAGGACTGATGCTCAAGCTGAAACTCCAATACTTTGGCCACTGGATGCAAAGAGCTGGCTTATTGTAAAAGACCCTGATGCTGGGAAAGATTGAGGGCAGGAGGAGAAGGGGACGAAACAGGATGAGATAGTTGGATGGCATCACCAACTCAATGGACATGAGTTGGAGTAAACTCCAAGAGATGGTGAAGGACAGGAGGCCTCATTATCTGCAGTCCATGGGGTTGCAGAATCAGACACGACTGAGCAACTGAACTTAACTGAAACTTTATAAAGTTAAAACATTTGCTAAGTTATGAAACACATACACAGGCACAGCCTTTGAGCTACAATCTCATGGCAGGACAATTTCTTTCATGGCAGTGCAACATAAATCAAAATACACTTTGAAGACATTTTAAACAGAATAATTTTGCAAAAGTAATACTTTGGCCACTGGATGCAAAGAGCTGGCTTATTGTAAAAGACCCTGATGCTGGGAAAGATTGAGGGCAGGAGGAGAAGGGGACGAAACAGGATGAGATAGTTGGATGGCATCACCAACTCAATGGACATGAGTTGGAGTAAACTCCAAGAGATGGTGAAGGACAGGAGGCCTCATTATCTGCAGTCCATGGGGTTGCAGAATCAGACACGACTGAGCAACTGAACTTAACTGAAACTTTATAAAGTTAAAACATTTGCTAAGTTATGAAACACATACACAGGCACAGCCTTTGAGCTACAATCTCATGGCAGGACAATTTCTTTCATGGCAGTGCAACATAAATCAAAATACACTTTGAAGACATTTTAAACAGAATAATTTTGCAAAAGTAAAATTCTGAAATATAGTCATCTGTGCAACAGAAATTTCATGTAAGTGAATGTTGAATTTATAGTTATTTCTTTATATTCTTTGGTGTTATTTGCTAATTTCTTTCTTACTTGAGGTATTAAGGGCAACATATTTGTCAAATGATGGATCAGTCAAGTTTTCTATGATAGGAATGCATTATTTTTTGATGTTTTATCATCATTATTATAATTTTACTGAAAAAACTTAATGGTAAAGAAAATCTTTACATAACTGTAAGCAACTTTTATATAAGATTAAACTGATGCTTCCTATCAGTGATCTTTCCTATCAGGAGAGTTAATAATAATATTATTGATCAAAGGAGTAATAAAAAAATCTAACATATGAAAATATCTGTTATTTTACTTTATATATAAAAAAAAAACAAGATAAAAAATCTTTTAAGAATAGAAAAGTCCCTTCACATAGATTCAGAAATAGAACTATAGGTTTATCATCCATATAAAAATAGGCTATTGATATTTATGGGATACTGGAATAAAAATTGTGAGAGAGGTTATGAAATATGTATATAGAAGTAAAAAGATTAATGATTAGTTCCTTAAGGGATGGTATTAAAAAAGTAATAATAGATGTTTTAATGATTTATTATTATATAAATACATGTTTTAAATACATAGACACATAAACACAGGTTTTAAATATTATATACATTCATATATTTCTATATCTATCAGTTCAGTTCAGTCGGTCGCTCAGTCGTGTCCGACTCTTTGCGACCCCAGGAATCGCAGCACGCCAGGCCTCCCTGTCCATCACCAACTCCTGGAGTTCACTCAGACTCACGTCCATTGAGTCCGTGATGCCATCCAGCCATCTCATCCTCTGTCATCCCCTTCTCCTCCTGCCCCCAATCCCTCCCAGCATCAGGGTCTTTTCCAATGAGTCAGCTCTTCGTATGAGGTGGCCGAAGTACTGGAGCTTCAGCTTTAGCATCAGTCCTTCCAAAGAAATCCCAGGGTTGATCCCTTCAGAATGGACTGGTTGGATCTCCTTGCAGGCCAAGGGACTCTCAAGAGTCTATATCTATATCTATCTATATCTATATCTATATCTATATCTATATCTATCTATATCTATATCTATATATATATATACAAATGTATTATAAATAAGTAGTGTTGATACTGATGGCCAGTGGAACCTGTCATGACACTAGAATCAACTGGAGAGCTTTGAATAAATACTGATTCCTGGAACTACTCTTAGTTAATCTAATTCACTTGTTATGGGTAGGCTTCATATACTGATTTATTGTAAAAGTTCCATTTTCTTCTTTTAATGTGAAGTTGGTCTGGGAAATAAGCTTTTTGAGTAATCTAGAATAATCTATTACAGATATGTGTGAGTGTATGCCAATGTGTATGTGTGTGCATGTGTGTGTGTGTGTGTGTGTGTTTGTTAATCTGCAGATGCTTTTCCTGCTTTTTGCTTTGGGCTGGTAAGCTATTTGAATAAATCCCATGATGACAGCTGTCCAACAATTAGGAATCTTCATCTTATATAAATATCTTATAGTTTTGTCTTGTAGTCTTGTAGTCAGCTTGTCTGTGTTGTAGTCAGCTATCTTATACAAATATCTTGTAGTTTTGTCTCCTTGCAGTCAGCTATTAAAATAGCTAATTTAAAAAATCAGTTCCATAATTAATTCCATGTTATGCAGTTTTTAAACTCCTAGATGATTATGTAAAGAAGTACAAGAGATAAGGCAAATCATGATGGAAAACAGATTTCTCCCCCAGAAGACAAGATTTCAATTAAATACAGTTCTCTTCCACTATTCAGTAAGTTCTCTTTAATGTAAGTTCTGTTTCTTGGACCAGTGTTGAGATCAGAGTATACATAAGATACAATTTACTCTTTAGTATTTTTCTGAATTAATATATATGCATACTTTGCTTCTTAGAATGCATAAATTGGTAAAAATTAAAAAAAAAACAAATATATTCTCTCCAAACTAGAACATAGATCTTGTATTTTATGCATAAAAATGTTTTGTTGTTCCAGTTTCTCGTGATCTGTGGGATGTATTCAACAGAAGAAACAAGTGTTTAATGATTGCTGATGTATGACTCTTTGCAATGGCATAGACTGCAGCATGCCAGGCTTCTCTGTCCTTCACTATCTCCCAGAGTTTGTTCAAACTGATGTCCACTGAATTGGTACTACCATCCCACCATCTCATTCTCTGTCACCCTCTTCTTCTGTCCTCAGTTATTCCCAGCTCTTCACATCAGATGGAGCTTCAGCTTCAACATCAGTCCTTCTAATGAATATTCAGGGTTGATTCATGTTTATAAATAAAATTTATCCAAATTAATCACTAATAGCCAATAAGAAGGAGACTTACTGAATATTGATTTGCATAAACTGTCTATATGACATGAAAGAAATTGGATTTTTTTAGCAATGTATATTGTTTTTATTTTTTTACTATGTTCTCTGTAGTTATTTTTGGGCTTCCCTTGTGGCTCAGCTCGTAAAGAATCCACCTGCAATGTGGGAGACCTGGGTTTGATCCCTGGGTTGGGAAGATCCCCTGGAGAAGGAAAGGCTACCCACTCCAGTATTCTGGCCTGGAGAATTCCATGGACTGTGTAATCCATGGGATTGCAAAGAAGTCAGACATGACTGAGCAACTTTCACTCACTCACTCAGTTGTTTTATTTTGACTAACACTCGGGGACTGATGATTCTTTGCCACAGCTCTCAGGAAGAATGGGCTAGTGAACAGTTAAGAATCTAAGAAAGATAACAGACTAAGCCTTATCTTCAAACATGGGAGTGGGCCAGCTCCTGATAAATAAGAACTGCGCCTAAGAAACACAGAGTACTTAATAATATTAATATACTAGGCAGTTGCCACAATCACAGTAAAGCTTAATATTTAACTATCTTAAAATATGTAGGCAGTAAGACACAAATTTCAAGATGCTAACACCTACTGTCAAACAATTGTTCTACTTATTTTCTACATAGATGAACATTACATAATATTTGCATTTCACCAACTGATTTTAGCCTTATGCCTGTAGTTCAGTTCCTTTTTCATATAATTGAACTAGCTGTCTCATACTTATGATGAGGGCCCAGACTGTTGTTCTTACAACCATGTAGATCGCTTCAGAGAGAGAAGTGTTCTGTGGCTCTTTGTAATTGCTTCTGTGGTTGGCAGTGATGATGGCACTCATAATTCTATGACCTCACTTAAGCAATATTAAACATCAACCTTTCTTATATAATCTCTGAGCACTCCATATTTCACATATTGGTTTAGTATAAAAGCTTGTTTTTGATAAACTTACAGATTTCTGAAGGACTTACTTAGAAGCTATAACTATTACTTTATAACAGGAGTTAAAAAAATACACTTTATTACTTATTTTTCCCCAAGAGTAAAGAAAAAAAATCAGTGCTAAACAGCTTAAGTTTTAAATGACTAAATTCCCCTGCAACAATTATTAGAATTAATAGATACAAGCTTTATAATGAAAAATAACAAAAATCTTCCTAAACACAAAACTAAGCAAGCAAAATAGGTCTTGATTCAAAAAAAAAAGAGCTTTATAAAGCCATAAATTGCCTGAAGTCAGTGGCTTTCAAAGTTTATTTCACCAAATGTGGTGGGTGATAGACATAGGTCTAGGCAACTGTGTGTGATTCTGTGAACTCCTGCTTTAGCATCATCCATTTCTTATCCATTCAAGGCAGCAAATTTAAATGTGATTGACTATGAAATAGTCCACTATGTTTTTTAAAAGTGCATGATGCACACATTTAGGTTTAAATTTGGTAACTGGTTACTTGTGAACAGTGAAAAGCTAAAGTCAATACACCACATACTATGAAACTGAGACAGAGACTCACTCTCAGAGACATCACAAGGTGTTCTCTTCTCATCTTCCCTCCCCATGTGGTGCTTGGAAACAAACCCTGGGAGATGGAAGATGTTCTAAGAAGACCTAGAGCAATCTTGCTGTGAGAAAGCCCCTGAAGAGTTATCATTAGCATCAGTTAACATTTAAAACTGGAGTGCTGCCAACAACTGGAGGTTTTGCAAAGATTGCCTGCCAAGGGGGATTTTTGAAGATACTTCTGGGAGTTGTTAATAAATTTGATATGTACTTTTCCAGTGGGGCTGACCCCAGAATTTTGCCATTGGGAAGAATAGAGAGAGTAGGCAAGGAAAGAGAATTTAAGTTTATATATCAGTTCTGATCCTTTAATAGTACTCCTAGAAATGCTACATTGAAATTTTATATAGGTTTACTGTGAAATAAGTGAACACACTGTGGATGGGGGAAGATATGAAATATTTGCTAAGCCTGGATAAGTCTTATATAACTAAACAAATTGGTAGTATTTGAGGTCCAAAAAGAAATAAATTGGTGATTGATTTCTATGTATTTTAATTAGTAAATTCTATATTTTATATTGTTGATGACTGAGTTTATGTTGGGCAATCTGGTGAGCTAAAAAACACAGTTACTAGAACCAAACTACTACATACCACTGAAGACCTTGAACATGTCATTTATTCTCTCTATGCCTTAATGTCCTATTCTATATGCTGCTGTTGCTGCTGCTGCTAAGTCGCTTCAGTTGTGTCCGACTCTGTGCAACCCCATAGATGGAAGCCCACCAGGCTTCCCCCTCCCTGGGATTCTCCAGGCAAGAACACTATGATGAGGCTTCAAATCTGCTTAACAGAACTATTATTAGGAGTAACTGGGTAATATAGTGGAAAAATAACTGAACTGAGAATTATCGACAATTTTGTTAGTTTTTGTTTTGCAACTAAGTAGCTGAATTGTTTAGACAATGCTTTCCATATATCTGGCTTAGATCAACTTCCTTCTCCTCCTCATTATCTAGGACTTTCAGGGCACTTCCTTTTTGCCAGACACAGTTTAAAATATTTTAAATGCATTAGCTTATTTTATATCCATAGCAGACCCATAGGAATATAAATACAAAATGAAGTATTTTCAAATTATAAATATTTATAGTTCTGTGATCCTGACTTGATTATATCCAAATGGAACAAGCATTCTCCATAGAAACAAATCAAGCAATCAAGTTAAAATACAGAAAAGGAGAAACAAGATTATAATTACATGCTACCAAAATAATCATTCAAGTAACTATTAAATCATTTAGACTTCCTCATTCCTAGGTAAACATCAATGTCTATTTTGTTAATTTGTTGCCTACAGTATTCTGTCCATTGTTCGAAACTTATCTTAATATTTTTATACAGAAACAATATTGAATCTCTTATACTTTCAAATTCACTTACTATTATAAATTTTAAATTTCCAATGTATCATTTTGCATAGAATTGATAGGATGCTAGAAACTGTTGAGATAAACACAGGGTTTTATATATATATATATGAGTTTACAAAATTAAGTAGGTTGTCACATGTTAGAAAATACGTGTTTTAAGAAAGAGAAACAAATTCATTGGAATCTAGTTAACCATTCTTCAAAATCTGACACAAAACAGTCCCATTACACAGTACATGAGAAACACCTAACAAATAAACAGACATATCCTAAATGTAAATTTGTAATGATCAATACATTAGTTAGATAGACTGTAGACTGCCAGGCTCCTCTGTCCATGGAATTTTCCAGGCAAGAATACTGGAGTGAGTTGCCATTTCTTTCTCCAGGGGATCTTCCTGACTCAGGAATTAAACCTGTGTGTCTTAGGTCCCCTGCATTGGCAGACAGGTTCTTTACCATTAGCACCACCTGGGAAACCCATAGATAATTAACTCCTCTTTATTTCTTAATTCATTCACAGTGACCATTCTAAATTTCACTGTTTCTAAAACTGAGAAGTTCTTTGGTATACTTACCAGTCTATACACAATTTATTGGTATTTATGATAGGGTTGAAAATCATCTCAAATTTATTTTATTTTTAATTTATTTATTTTAATTGGAGGCTAATTACTTTACAATATTGTATAGGTTTTGCCATACATCAACATGAATCCATCATGGGTGTTCCCATCCTGAACCCCCCTCCCACCTCCCTCCCTATATCATCTCTCTGGGTCATCCCAGTGCACCAGCCCCAGGCATCGTGTATCCTGCTGGACTGGTGATTCATTTCTTATATATTATACATGTTTCAATGCCATTCTCCCAAATCATCCCACCCTCGCCCTCTCCCATAGAGTCCAAAAGACTGTTCTATACATCTGTGTCTCTTTTGCTTTCTCGCATACAGGGTTATTATTACCATCTTTCTAAATTCCATATATATGCATTAGTATACTGTGTTGGTGCTTTTCTTTCTGGCTTACTTCATTCTGTATAATCGGCTCCAGTTTCATCCACCCCATTAGAACTGATTCAAATGTATTCTTTTTAATGGCTGAGTAATACTCCATTGTGTATATGTACCACAGCTTTCTTATCCATTCATCTGCTGATGGACATCTAGGTTGCTTCCATGTCCTGGCTATTATAAACAGTGCCGCAATGAACATTGGGGTACATGTGTCTCTTTCAATTCTGGTTTCCTTGGTGTGTATGCCCAGCAGTGGGATCTCTGGATCATAAGGCAGTTCTATTTCCAGTTTTTTAAGGAATCTCCACACTGTTCTCCATAGTGGCTGAACTAGTTTGCATTTTCACCAACAGCATAAGAGGGTTCCCTTTTCTCCACACCCTCTCCAGCATTTATTGCTTGTAGACTTTTGGATTGCAGCCATTCTGACTGGCGTGAAATGGTACCTCACTGTGGTTTTGATTTGCATTTCTCTGATAAAGAGTGATGTTGAGCATCTTTTCATGTGTTGTTAGCCATCTGTATGTCTTCTTTGGAGAAATGTCTATTTAGTTCTTTGGCCCATTTTTTGATTGGGTCGTTTATTTTTCTGGAATTGAGCTGCAGGAGTTGCTTGTATATTTTTGAATTAATGTAAGTTTTAGGTACATTTGAAAAAAAAATAGTCACAAAAATCTTATATGAAACAACATTCACATATTTAAAACGTAGGTAATATAATAATTACTTAAAATGGGAAAGATTAGAGACAGCTGAGTCAATTCTTCAGTATATTTTATTTCTTAGAATGAAAAAAAAGAAAAGAAAAGAAAGAAAGCATTTGACCTGAAACTAGCGTGCAAGGAAAGAAAAAGGAATGGAGCTAGTTTTATTCTCACAATACAGTTAACACCACCCACTGAGTTCCCTCCAGTCCTGAGGCTGGAGGAAAAGATAAGCGTGGGAGCAGGGCTGTGGATCCAGCAGACACCCGTCATGTGCGTTGTACACTCCAGACCGAGCATCTTGAGTCTGCAACTTTTGAAAAAAAAAAAAAACAATAAAAATAGTTATTGAGACAGAAAAATGTACCATGTCTCCAAATAATTAAAAGCTATACATGTTTATCTGTAAAACAGAACCACTTGTCAATTTTTATTCACTTCACATCAACTCATATGTAAATTGCCTTTAATACAACCTTAGTATATTTTAATGGATTTATAATCATATCAAATGCAAGCACCAAAATTAGTTTCCAGGAGATCTATGAAAGGCTTACGATTACTTTGACTGCATGTACCAATGAGACAGCGTCTTGTGTGATGGTAGAGACTCTAAGAACATTTTTTCTGCTTTGGTTGGCAAATAATCAGAGGGCAAAGAGACCCCTAACAGAGTTCACTGGTAGAAATTATCTTTGGAATTGCAGCATCTTGAGATGGTTTGCATCAGACTTTAATTCCCTTAATTGGATTTTGCTCTGAAGTGAGGCCAACCTACCCAATGCCCTACATTCTTGGAACCCTGCCTTGACAGATGGTCTTAGTATTTACCACAATTGTGATACTACAACTTACACCTCTTACTTCAGAGTCACTTTTATTTATTAAAGCTATACCAGAAAAGGGGGCACTGGGACTACTGCTTTAAAGAAAATATTTTTTCCCCTATAAAACACATATGCAAAAATTAAGCACTTAGGGAAACCATGAAGTTATTATTGATGCACTGCAGAAATAATATCTTTAAAACTTTGGCAAATATAAAATGAGTTATTGACATGAATCAGCCACGAGTATACATGAACTCCCAATCCCGACACCCACCTCCCCTCTCCCACCCCACACCCTCTCTCTGGATTATCCCCGTGCATCAGTCCCAAGCATCCTGCATCCTGCATCAAACCTGGACTGGCGATTCGTTTCACTTATGATATCACACATGTTACACTGCCACTCTGCCAACCCATCCCACCCTCTCCCTCTCCTACAGAGTCCAAAAGGCCGTTCTATACATCTGTGTCTCTTTTGCTGTCTTGCGTACAGGTTTATCATTACCATCTTTCTAAATTCCATATATATGTGTAAGTATACTGTATTGGTGTTTTTCTTTCCGGTTTACTTCACTCTGTATAATCGGCTCCAGCGTCATCCACCTCATTAGAACTGATTCAAATGTGTCAATGTATAGCAAAATGAATACAGTATTGTAAAGCAAAACAAACTAAAAAAATAAAAATTAATTAAAAAAAAGACCTACTGTGTAGCACAGGGAGCGTTCCTCAATATTCTGTAATATCCTAAAGTGAAAGAGAATCTGAAAGATACATATATACATATAACTGAATCACTTTGCTGTACATCAGAAACTAACAGTTAATCAACTATGTTCCAATATAAAATACAAATTAAAAAAGATATTTAGTGACAAAAAAAATAAAATGAGTTATTTAAGAAAACATAAAATTTATACTTCAGTATAAAAAAGGTATTAAATTCTGAGAGATAATGAAGGACACGGGAGCCTGACATGCTGCAGTCTGTGGAGATACACACCACTTACCAATTGAACAAAAAGCAACATAAAACAAGTGTGTATATAAAATCCCTCACTATACCAAAGAGAACTATTAAAGTAATGATTTAGTCAATAATCAAGGAAAACTAATCTATCAAAAATCTTTTTGTATATTTAATATATTTGAGATTGTTGTTTCTGTTGTTGAGTCATCAATCTTTCAACACTCAGCCTTCTTTATGGTACAGCTCTCACATCCATACATGACTACTGGAAAAAGCATAACTTTGACTATAAAGATCTTTGTTGGCAAAGTAATGTCTCTGTTTTTTAATTTGCTGTCTAGATTTGTCGTAGTTTTTCTTCCAAGCAGCAAGCATCTTTTAATTTCTTGACTGACCATCCACAATGATTTTGGAGCTCAAGAAAATAAGTCTTTCACTGTTTCCATTTTTTCCCCCATCTATTTGCCATGAAGTGATGGGACTGGATGCCATGATCTTAGTTTTTTGAATGTTGAGTTTTAAGCAAGCTTTTTCACTCTCCTCTTTCATCTTCATCAAAAGGCTCTTTAGTTCTTCGCTTTCTGCCATAAGGGTGGTATCATCTGCATATCTGACGATGTTGATATTTCTCCCAGCAAACTTGACTCTAGCATGTGATTCATCCAGCTTGGCATTTCACATGATGTACTCTGCATATAAGTTAAATAAGTTGGATGACCGTATACAACCTTTCCCAACCTTTCCAGATTTGGAACCCATCTGTTGTTCCATGTCTAGTTCTAACTGTTGCTTCTTGACCTGCATACATATTTCTCAGAAGGCAGGTCAGGTGGTCTGATATTCCCATGTCTTGAAGAATTTTCCACAGTTTGTTGTGATCCACACAGTCGAGGATTTAGTGTAGTCAATGAAGCAAAAGTAAATGTTTTTCTGGAATTCCCTTAATTTTTGTATGATCCAGTGGATGTTGACAATTTGATCTCTGGTTCCGTTGCCTTTTCTAAATCCAGCTTGTACATCTGGAAGCTCCTGGTTCATGTTTTGTTGAAACCTAGCTTAGAGAATTTTCAGCATGATCTTGCTAGCATGCGGAGTGAGCATAATCATTGTGCAGTATTTTGAACATTCTTTGGCATTGCCCTTCTTTGGGATCAGAATGAAAACTGACTTTTTCCAGTCTTGTGGCTACTGCTGAGTTTTCCAAATTTGCTGGCATATTGATGCGGCACTTTTACAGCATCATCTTTTACAATTAGGTGAGTTACCATGCTATCATGGTTATCAGCGTCATGAAGGTATTTTTCATTCAGTTCTGTGTATTCTTGCCACTTTTCAACTTCAGTCACTATTTTTTATTATTATTATTATTATTATTTTTGATATAAATTTATTAATTTTAATTGGAGGTTAATTACTTCACAATATTGTATTGGTTTTGCCATACATCAACATGAGTTCATCACAGGTATACACATTTTCCCCATCATATTAAAAACAAAGAACCAACCAACATCAAAGACTTTGTTTTGACGGAACCCTGAATTACACTTAAACTGAAGGAATAGTGTTTTTGTGCAAAGGAATTTTAATAATGATTGATTATTCTTCAGAGGTTTATATATTGAAATATTATCTCAATCATATTTAGCATTTTTTGTGTTGCAGAGTATAAAATTTCTATAATGGTATCTTCCCTTTTCTATTATTTTTTTAATTTGCTGGGGAAAACAAATCCAAATTTCGTAGAATTGTGGTAAAAAGATAATTTTAATAGAAGGCAATAAAACAATTTGTATCTGCATTCCTCCTGGGAACATTCAATGCCATTGTTTCTCCCTGCAAGATTGTTCAGCATAACAAATATATGAAACACTCTAATAATCAATGATGTGATAGATACAAATAATTATGACCATTCACTAAAGAGAACAATAGAGATATTTCACTGTCATTTGAGATACTGTGTAGAGATGCATTTATAGATACAATATTTATTTATTTATTTATTTTAATATAAATTTATTTATTTTAATTGGAGGCTAATTACTTTACAATATTGTATTGATTTTGCCATAATAATTTTAGAATTATATTTACTTATAGGTATATTCACAATATTTAACATAAGATAGTGGGATTTAAAATACATTTGGCAATTTTAAATGTATGTATATTTATTTAAATATATAATACATATTATACTTTCCATTTGAATACTGGAATCATTAAACAATATCATACATTAAAACACTTCTAAGTCTACATACAAGTTGCTGCTAAGTCGCTTCAGTCGTGTCCGACTCTGTGCGACCCCATAGATGGCAGCCCACCAGTCTCCTTCGTCCCTGGGATTTTCCAGGCAAGAACACTGGAGTGGGTTGCCATTTCCTTCTCCAATTCATGAAAGTGAAAAGTGAAGTCCTGTCTGACTCTTAGCGACCCCACAGACTGCAGCCTACCAGGCTCCTCTGCCCATGGGATTTTCTAGGCAAGAGTACTGGAGTACTCTTGCCTAGGACTTCCCTGGTGGCTCAGAGGTTAAAGCGTCTGCCTCCAATGCAGGAGACCCGGGTTTGATCCCTGGGTTGGGAAGATCCCCTGGAGAAGGAAATGGCAAACCACTCCAGTATTCTTGCTTGGAGAATCTCATGGACTGAGGAGCCTGGTGGGCTGCAGTCCATGGGGTCACAAAGAGTCGTACACAACTGAGTGACTTTACTTACTGGAGTGGGGTGCCATTGTCTTCTCCACATACAAGTTAGTATGCTAAAAATTCACTGTAGCCAGGTTACAGCATTACTAATGGTTTGTATTAACTATTGTTTCCTTAGTTTTAATTATAGAATGTTAAAATAAAATAAACACAAATAATCATGTAAATGTTTCCAAAAGAAAAAATGTCAATGCAACTGATACTTGTAAAATATAAATATATAATAGTCAATTTAAAAGTAAAGCAACATTTGGTATTATAGTGTGTATATTGATTTCCAGTGTCTCTGTACCTACTATTTTAATTATTTGATGTCAGTTTCTCCCTTAATGAAATGACTATGATTAAGCTTTTGGCAGTTTGATAGGTCTCAACTCTTTGATTTCATCTCCCTGAAAAAATCCATTACACTGTATCCTAAATCCTCAGTGGCTGGTAGAAAGAGTTAGAAGTAGCTAGTGGGTGGAGATTTTAGAAATCATATAGCATATATTTTTATAACGTAGCTCAATTTGTCATCACAACTGTCAATTCCTAATCTTTAGAAATTTGAAAGAGCTGCTTTGCCATACTCTACATCTCATTGAAAACCCAAAATCTAAAATAAAAAAAAGAAAGAAAATCCACAAACTAAAGATTTTTAAAGCTTCATTGTGTATAAGAATCACACAGACTGTCTGTAAAAAATAGAAATAGTCTCCACCCTGGAAATTCTGTTTAAATATTTCCGTTTATATAGATCTGGACTCAGCTCTAAGGACCTTAATTTTTAACACTTAAACAAGTTTCATGTAAGTTATTGGTGGACCACATTAAAGATACAGTATCAACATTATTTTATAAATTAAAGGCAGATTAAAGAATGACTAGAGAAGTCAACTTCTTCTCTAAATTATTTGGTTAGAAATATGATTTCATTCTCCTGTGTGCACAGTTTTATAAAATACTAGTGATACTGTTATTTTTAATGAGTTGGGAGAAAAAAAAAAAAACTAACAAGCAACTGAAATGGGGATGTGGTATTTTTCCAGCTCTTCTATGGAGTAAATTAGTTTTGATTATACTCTTAACTTGTTTGCCATGATTGATACCCATGTGGTCATTTATTTCCTTCAAAATCATCTATTTATAAACAGTTGTTTTTAAGTTTGAGACTGCAAAAGGCACGTTAGATTTATTCCAGGAAGATTACAGAGGAAAAATGTGGAAAACTTAATATTTGTCTTTCAGCTTTGATTGCAAAAGCAAGTTTAGAAAGGCTGAGTATTTGTTCTTTATTGCCCCTTAAATATGGGTACTTTAGCCTCAAGAAAATGGTTATAAAGTTGGCAGTGAACATAGCAATTATTCAGAGGAGTTGGGGGCTGTGGAGAAGGGAGTGGTGTGCCATAAAACCATTTCAGAACTTTAAGGGAAAAAAAGCCCTGCAATTAAAGAGCACTCTTATAACAGCAAGGTGTATTTATTTAGATTTTTATGTGGAAAACTTAATATTTCTCTTTCAGCTTTGATTGCAAAAGCAAGTTTAGAAAGGCTGAGTATTTGTTCTTTATTGCCCCTTAAATATGGGTACTTTAGCCTCAAGAAAATGGTTATAATGTTGGCAGTGAACATAGCAATTATTCAGAGGAGTTGGGGGCTGTGGAGAAGGGAGTGGTGTGCCATAAAACCATTTCAGAACTTTAAGGGAAAAAAAGCCCTGCAATTAAAGAGCACTCTTATAACAGCAAGGTGTATTTATTTAGATTTTTAAAAATCATAACCTTTGAATAATCATTTGCTAGTGAATGTCTTAGCACAGGTGTTCAGGTGTTCCGTATAAACGATTTGTCAAGAGTAATTGGTGGGTTATGTTACCTTAAAAATAGGTAGTTATTTCACTGATGAATAGAAGAGGAGTGTATGGGGGAAGTTTTATATTCTTCTCAGTGCTTTAGGTTTTTTAAAAAGTCATCTATAGATTACATAATTTCTCTGTATGTTCATAACTGTAATTAAAAATAAAATAGGTGACTTTATTGAATAATCATTTGCTAGTGAATGTCTTAGCACAGGTGTTCAGGTGTTCCATATAAACGATTTGTCAAGAGTAATTGCTGGGTTATGTTACCTTAAAAATAGGTAGTTATTTCACTGATGAATAGAAGAGGAGCGTATGGGGGAAGTTTTATATTCTTCTCAGTGCTTTAGGTTTTTTAAAAAGTCATCCATAGATTACATAATTTCTCTGTATGTTCATAACTGTAATTAAAAATAAAATAGGTGACTTTATTTTTGATTTTGCAGTTATTTCATGGGAAAGTTTTCCTAGATTTTTTAAAGATATAAGGAAATCTTTAAATCAATTCCAAACTGACATACAGTAAGTGAGATTTTTCACAGTGATGCAATTTTCCTGAGTGCCTTCCATTCTGTTATAGAATTTCCCCATTAGCCTTCAGGGAAAATATCTAAAGTAAAAGTGTCTTTGTATGTTTTATTATGCTGATTTGGTCAAACTGCATTCCTGTGTACTGTCTGTAATTCATAAGCATCTTATCACTTGCCATGGATCTTATGAAGTGGCCTTATTCCACTTAGATTCAGAAAAATTCTAAGTCCCATGATATATATATATATATAATTTCTAATGGCATTGCCTTACCTCTGTGTACAATGAATTGTGATATAATATAGCAAGATGTTTGTTAGAGGGCTTGTCATTCATCCTCTGTTGCCCCCTTCTTTTCCTACCCTTAATATTTCCCAGCATCTGAGTCTTTTCCAATGAGTCAGTTCTTCTCATCTGGTGGACAAAGTATTGGAGCTTCAGTTCAGCATCAGTCCTTCCAATTAAAATTCAGGGCTGATTTCCTTTAGGGCTGACTGATTTGATCTCCTTGCTGTTCAAGGGACTCTCAAGAGTTCTCTTCCACAACACAGTTTGAAAGCATTAATTCTTCAGTCTTTAGCCTTCTTTATGGTCCAACTCTTACATCCATACTTGACTACTAGGAACATCATAGCTTTGATTATATGGACCTTTGTAAGCAGATGTCTCTGCTTTTTAAAACACTATCTTTTTTTTTAATATACAATAAGGTGAATTATTGTTAATTCTTTCTATGTGAAAAATAAAAGGAATGGGCTCTACACATAATAGGACTCTAGATTAACAAATATTGTACCACTATTTTATTTAGGGAAAACCAATAGACCATTCAGGTATGACCTAAATCAAATCCCTTATGATTATACAGTGGAAGTGAGAAATAATTCAGGGCTGATTTCCTTTAGGGCTGACTGATTTGATCTCCTTGCTGTTCAAGGGACTCTCAAGAGTTCTCTTCCACACCACAGTTTGAAAGCATTAATTCTTCAGTCTTTAGCCTTCTTTATGGTCCAACTCTCACATCCATACTTGACTACTAGGAACATCATAGCTTTGACTATATGGACCTTTGTAAGCAGATGTCTCTGCTTTTTAAAACACTATCTTTTTTTTTTAATATACAATAAGGTGAATTATTGTTAATTCTTTCTATGTGAAAAATAAAAGGAATGGGCTCTACACATAATAGGACTCTAGATTAACAAATATTGTACCACTATTTTATTTAGGGAAAACCACTAGATCATTCAGGTATGACCTAAATCAAATCCCTTATGATTATACAGTGGAAGTGAGAAATAGATTTAAGGGTCTAGATCTGATAGATAGAGTGCCCGATGAACTATGGAATGAGGTTCGTGACATTGTACAGGAGACAGGGATCAAGACCATCCCCATGGCAAAGAAATGCAAAAAAGCAAAATGGCTGTCTGAGAAGGCCTTACAAATAGCTGTGAAAAGAAGAGAAGGGAAAAGCAAAGGAGAAAAGGAAAGATATAAGCATCTGAATGCAGAGTTCCAATAGACCATTCAGGTATGACCTAAATCAAACCCCTTATGATTATACAGTGGAAGTGAGAAATAGATTTAAGGGTCTAGATCTGATAGATAGAGTGCCCGATGAACTATGGAATGAGGTTCGTGACATTGTACAGGAGACAGGGATCAAGACCATCCCCATGGCAAAGAAATGCAAAAAAGCAAAATGGCTGTCTGAGAAGGCCTTACAAATAGCTGTGAAAAGAAGAGAAGGGAAAAGCAAAGGAGAAAAGGAAAGATATAAGCATCTGAATGCAGAGTTCCAAAGAATAGCAAGAAAAGATAAGAAAGCCTTTTTCAGCAATCAATGCAAAGAAATAGAGGAAAAGAACAGAATGGGAAAGACTAGAGATCTCTTCAAGAAAATCAGAGATACCAAGGGAACATTTCATGCAAATATGGGCTTAATAAAAGACAGAAATGGTATGGACCTAACAGAAGCAGAAGACATTAAGAAGAAGTGGCAAGAATACAGAGAAGAACTGTTCAAAAAAGATCTTCAAGACCTGGATAATCATGATGATGTGATCACTCATCTAGAGCCAGACATCCTGGAATGTGAAGTCAAGTAAGCCTTAGAAAGCATCACTACGAACAAAGCTACTGGAGGTGATGGAATTCCAGTTGAGATATTCCAAATCCTGAAAGATGATGCTCTGAAAGTGCTACACTCAATATGCCAGCAAATTTGGAAAACTCAGCAGTGGCCACAGGACTGGAAAAGGTCAGTTTTCATTCCAATTCCAAAGAAATGCAATGCCAAAGAATGCTCAAACTATCACACAATTGTGCTCATCTCACATGCTAGTAAAGTAATGCTCAAAATTCTCCAAGCCAGGCTTCAGCAATACATGAACCATGAACTTCCAGATGTTCAAGCTGGTTTTAGGATAGGCAGAGGAACCAGAGATCAAATTGCCAACATCTGCTGGATCATGGAAAAAGCAAGAGAGTTCCAGAAAAACATCTATTTCTGCTTTATTGACTATGCCAAAGCCTTTGACTGTATGGATCACAATAAACTGTGGAA
>SJXQ01000010.1:205615-222194 GCA_006408695.1 Aepyceros melampus | reverse complement strand
CTTTGGAAGGAATGATGCTAAAGCTGAAGCTCCATTACTTTGGCCACCTCATGCGAAGAGTTGACTCATTGGAAAAGACCCTGATGCTGGGAGGGATTGGGGGCAGGAGGAGAAGGGGATGACTGAGGATGAGCTGGCTGGATGGCATCATGGACTCAATGGACGTGAGTCTGAGTGAACTCCGGGAGTTGGTGTTGGACAGGGAGGCCTGGTGTGCTGTGATTCATGGGGTCGCAAAGAGTCGGACACGACTGAGCGACTGAACTGAAGTGATGCCTACTTTCTGGAGAGTTTTTATCATAAATGGGTGTTGAATTTTGTCAAAGTTTTCTCTGCATCTATTGAAATAATCATGTAGTTTTTATCTTTCAGTTTGTTAATATGGTATACCACATTGATTGATTTGTGAATATTGAAGAATCTTTGCATCCCTGTAATAAAGCCCACTCGATCATGATGTATGATCTTTTTAATATGTTGTTGGATTCTGTTTGCTAGAATTTTGTTGAGGATTTTTGCATCTATGTTCATCAGTGATATTGGCCTATAGTTTTCTTCTTTTGTGGCATCTTTGTCTGGTTTTGATATCAGAGTGGTGGTGGCCTCAGAAAATGAGTTTGGGAGTTTTCCTTCCTCTGAAATTTTCTGGAACAATTTGAGTAAGATAGGTTCTAGCTCCTCTCTAAATTTTTGGTAGAATTCACCCATGAAGCATCTGATACTGGCACAGAGACAGCAGTATAGATCAATAGAACAAAATATAGAAAGTCCAGAGATAAATCCATGTACCTATGGACACCTCATATTTGACAAAGGGGACAAAAATACACAATGGAGAAAAGAGTCTCTTCAACAAATGGTGCCTGGAAAACTGGTCAACTATGTGTAAAAGAATGAAACTAGAACACTTTCTAACTCTATACACAAAAATAAACTCAAAATGTAATTAAAGACCTAAATGTAAGACCAGAAGCTATAAAACTCTTAGAGGAAAACATAGACAGAACGCTCTCTGACATAAATCACAGAACCTCCTAGAGTAATGGAAGTAAAAACAAAATAAACAAATGGGATCTAATTAAATTGAAAGGCTTTTGCACAATGAAGGAAACTATAAGCAAGGTGAAAAGGCATTTCTCAAAATGGGAGAAAATAATAGCAAATTAAACTGATAAAGAATTATTCTCCAAAATATACAAGCAGCTCATGCAGCTCAACCCACACACACACACACACACACACACACACACAGTCAAAAAGTGGGCAAAAGACCTAAACAGACACTTCTCCAAAGAAAACATACAGATGACTAGTAAACACAAGAAAAGATGCTAAACATCACTCATTATCAGAGAAATGCAAATCAGAACCACAATAAGGTGTCATTTCATACTGGTCGGAATGGCCACCATCAAAAAGTCTACAAACAATAAATGCTGGAGAAGGTATGGAGAAAAGGGAACCGTCTTACACTGTTGGTGGGAATGCAGTGTGAAGATTCCTTAAAAAAACTGGGAATAGAACTGCTATATGACCCAGCAATCCCACTGCTGGAGATATACCTCAAGGAAACCAGAATTGAAAGCAACATGTCCCTATGTTCATTGCAGCAGAATGAGCAGTATCTAGGACATGGAAGCAACCTAGATGTCCATTGGCAGATGAATGGATAAGGAAGTTTTGATACATAGAGATAGTGGAATATTACTCAGCTATAAAAAGGAATGCATTTGATCAGTTCTAATGATGTGGATGAACCTGGAGTCTATTATACAGAATGAAGTCAGAAAGAGAAAGACAGATACTGTATATTAACACACACACATACATATGGAATTTAGAAAGATGGTACCAATGATCCTATATGCAGGACAGCAAAGGAGACAGACTTTAAGAACAGACTTTTGGATTCGGTGGGAGAAGGCGAGGGTGGGATGATTTGAAAGAATAGCACTGAAACATATACACCACCACATGTGAAATAGATGGCCAGGGCAAGTGCGATGCATGAAGCAGGGCACCCAAAGCTGGTGCTCTGGAACAACCTGGAGGGATGAGGTGGGGACGGAGGTGGGAGAGGTTTCAGAATGGGGGGGACACACACATACCTGTGGCCGATTCATGTTGATATATGGCAAAAACATTCATAATATTGTAAAGTAATTATCCTCCAATTAAAATAAATAAATTAATTAAAAAATAAAGTATTTTTGGTGTGAATGAATGCTGCATTTCTCAAGTGCCTTTTCTGTACCATAAGGAGACTGTCATGGCTTTTATCCTTAGTTTTATTGACATGATAAATCATATTTCTGGATTTCCTATATTGAACCACACTGGCATTCCTGGGATTAACAACTTTTGCTCAAAATGTATTATCTGTAATATATTGTTGGACTCTATCTGCCTAGATATTTCTTTAATACTTTCATATCTATATTAATAAGTGAAATTGATCTGTTGTTCTAAATTTTTAGAAAACCTTTGTCAGATTTTCAAATTGACAATATTTTTGGCTAAAGAAATAGTTGGAAGATTTTTCTTTCTCTGCTATAGCACTAAAATTATCTGGTTTTTAAAGGTTTGCTCAAATTCCCCTCAGAAACCATTTGGGCTTGAAGCTCTTTTAGGGTACTACTGGGGGGAGTTGTACTTCCTTTCTATATTACTTCTGTGATAATTGGTTTATTCAGAGTTTTGAAGAAAGGGGGCCATTTATGATGAGTTATGACCTATAGGAATTGAAGAAAGAAATAAGATATTCTTTGTAGCTCAGGAACCATGGATACTAGCTTTATTGACATATGATTTTGATTTATGTTTTGAACACTTGGTAAGAAAAAATCGCTCTTTCTCACAACTTGCATTAAAACTTCTTGGAATTAGAATGTTGTTGATAATATATTGTGAGACAGATAGTGTTCTCTAAGACCTTTCTTTGCTTGGGAAAACAAAAATTTATATGAATATATGGGTGTGTACCTATCACAGAAGAGCTAGGATCTCCAAATCACCAATTGCATATTTCAATTTCATGTTAGTTCAAGAGTTAGACTAAAGTGTAAAGCTTTCAGTTTTGGTTAAAATCTCCAGTATAATTAATAACTAATTAAAATGATTTTTAAACTCTTCAGTTGGCAGTTTCCAAATGAGGATGGCTTAATTTGGTTTGGGGTTTGCAATTCTGTGGTGAAAGGAACTTCATGAGACTTTAAATACTATTTCTCTCAATTTCACTCTTAAAAAATTACAATCCTCCACTCTTATCCCTTACTAACTTTTTTCTCTAGATAATATTTTCCACTAGAACTTTGGGGAACTAAGCAGATGCATTTTGATTCCTTTGTCCAACTAATGACTTGTTTCTGGACAGAAAAATGTTACCATCATCAGAATTTTTTTTTAATATTATACAGTTTTGTTCAGGCCAGCAGTGTGGGGTGGGGATTTTGTCTTTGGATTTGCCAAGATGTTTATGCAGCAGGAATGTTACTTATGTAAGCCTGGAAGTGCTCCTGATGGGATCCACTCCCTCTCCCATCTCAGCTTTTTTTCATTAAGAAGTTGATCTTCCTTTCATGATGCTACATTAAGTGGCTAAAAAGAAAAGAATCAAAGAATATTTTACTGTACAAAATAACTTAACTGTCACAAACATCCATTTGGTTAAAGGAACCACAAAGAGTTCTGGAAAACTGGGCTGCAAATAGTTTTTGTTCCATTTGGCTAGGCCCTTAACTCACTTCCTATTGCCACCCCTCCCCACCCCCCACCAGCATGATCAAATTAATTCAGATTTGGGAAAAAAATAAAATATTTTTAAAATAAAAGACAAAAAAACATGTACAGAAATAAAACATACTCTTTTACATTTTTTCAGGGTAATGCAGATAAATTTCTATGTAACAGAAAAATGTAAAGTGAGGGGAAATCATAATGTAAACATTAATAAAGCATATTATAAATAAAATCTACATTAACAATTGTGAGAAACTAATGCAGTATAGGACTAGAATTAACCTTGACACAGGTAAATAAATATCTACACATTTTCATAACTAATCAACAAAACTTGTTGAAAGCAAATAGGGCATTTGGGGGTGAAAACAGAGATGACTGTGAAAGTCATGAGGCCAAACTCCCAACCCTCCCTGCTGACCTCATCCTCCCACTTTTCTGTGTGTGCTGCCCAATGAGTCAGTCAAGATGATAAACTTCAGTGATTTTAAGCAGATGTGTGTGAACACTCCTTGATAAAAGCATGCCAGCATGCTATACCAGTCTGGTATAGTACCTGCCCCCTCAATAATACAACAGTCTCTCACCTAAGGTGGTGATAACTCCAGGTTACACTCACACTCAGAGAGGTACCCCTTCTCTGGGGACTTCTATGATATCAACAGCTCAGAGGGGAGATAGTCTTCACAGAGGAGACCTTCAGGATGGATCTTGAGGCATTGGTAGGAGTTTATCTTCTTCCCATGGCTTTGTGTAGGAATCAGAGAACTAAAATGGACTGGAATGGGTGAATTTAACTCAGATGACCATTATATCTACTACTGTGGGCAAGAATCCCTTAGAAGAAATGGAGTATCCATCATAGTCAACAAAAGAGTCCAAAATGCAGTACTTGGATGCAATCTCAAAAATGACAGAATGATCTCCATTCTTTTCCAAGGCAAACAATTCAATATCACGGTAATCCAAGTCTATGCTCTGAACAGTAATGCTGAAGAAGCTGAAGTTGAACAGTTCTATGAAGACCTACAAGACCTTCTAGAACTAACATCCAAAAAAGATTCCTTTTCATTATAGGGGACTGGAATGCAAAAGTAGGAAGTCAAGAAACACCTGGAGTAACAGGCAGATTTGGCCTTGGAATGCAGAATGAAGCAGGGCAAAGACTAACAGAGTTTTCCCAAGAGAACACACTGGACATAGAAAACACCCTCTTCCATTAATACAAGAGAAGACTCTACACATGGATATCACCAGATGGTCAATACTGAAATCAGGTTGATTATATTCTTTGCAGCCAAAGATGGAGAAGCTCTATACAGTCAGCAAAAACAAGACTGGGACCTGACTGTGGCTCAGATCATGAACACCTTATTGCCAAATTCAGACTTAAACTGAGAAAGTAGGAAAAACCACTAGATCATTCAAGTATGACATAAATAAAATCCCTTATGACTATACAGTGGAAGTGAGAAATAGGTTCAAGAGATTAGATCTGATAGACAGAGTGCCTGATAAACTATGGACGGAGGTTCATGACATTGTACAGAAGACAGGGATCAAGACTGTCCCCAAGAAAAAGAAATGCATAAAGCAAAATGGCTGTCTGGGGAGGCCTTACAAATAGCTGTGAAAAGATGAGAAGCAAAAAGCAAAGGAGAAAAGGAAAGATATAAGCATCTGAATGCCGAGTTCCAAAGAATAGCAAGAAGAGATAAGAAAGTCTTCCTCAGCGATCAATGCAAAGAAATAGAGGGAAAGAACAGAAGGGGAAAGACTAGAGATCTCTTCAAGAAAATTAAAGATATCAAGGGACCATTTCATGCAAAGATGGGATCAGTAAAGGACAGAAATGGTAGGGACCTAGTAGAAGCAGAAGATATTAAGAAGACGTGGCAAGAATACACAGAAGAACTATACAAAAATGATCTTCATGACCCAGATAATCATGATAGTGTGATCATTCACCTAGAGCCAGACATCCTGGAATGCAAAGTAAAGTGGGCCTTAGGAAGCATCACTATGAACAAAGGTAGTGGAGGTGATGGAATTCCAGTTGAGCTATTTCAAATCCTAAAAGATGATGCTGTGAAAGTGCTACACTCAATATGCCAGCAAATTTGGAAAACTCAGCAGTGGCCACAGGACTGGAAAAGGTCAGTTTTCATTCCAATCCCAAAGAAGGGCAATGCCAAAGAATGCTCAAACTACTGCACAATTGCACTCATCTCACACACCAGTAAAGTAATGCTCAAAATTCTCCAAGCCAGGCTTCAACAGTATGTGAACTGTGAACTTCCAGATGTTCAAGCTCATTGTAGAAAAGGCAGGAGAACCAGAAATCAAATTGCCAACATCTGTTGAATCATCGAAAAAGCAAGAGAGTTCCAGAAAAACATCTATTTCTGCTTTATTGACTATGCCAAAGCCTTTGACTGCATGGATCACCAAAAACTTTGGAAAATTCTGAAAGAGATGGGAATACCAGACCACCTGACCTGCCTCTTGAGAAATCTGTATGCAGCTCAGGAAGCAACAGTGAGAACTGGACATGGAACAACAGACTGGTTCCAAATAGAAAAAGGAGTACATCAAATAAGAAGAGGTGGCAAGAATACACAGAAGAACTATACAAAAATGATCTTCATGACCCAGATAATCATGATAGTGTGATCATTCACCTAGAGCCAGACATCCTGGAATGCAAAGTAAAGTGGGCCTTAGGAAGCATCACTATGAACAAAGGTAGTGGAGGTGATGGAATTCCAGTTGAGCTATTTCAAATCCTAAAAGATGATGCTGTGAAAGTGCTACACTCAATATGCCAGCAAATTTGGAAAACTCAGCAGTGGCCACAGGACTGGAAAAGGTCAGTTTTCATTCCAATCCCAAAGAAGGGCAATGCCAAAGAATGCTCAAACTACTGCACAATTGCACTCATCTCACACACCAGTAAAGTAATGCTCAAAATTCTCCAAGCCAGGCTTCAACAGTATGTGAACTGTGAACTTCCAGATGTTCAAGCTCATTGTAGAAAAGGCAGGAGAACCAGAAATCAAATTGCCAACATCTGTTGAATCATCGAAAAAGCAAGAGAGTTCCAGAAAAACATCTATTTCTGCTTTATTGACTATGCCAAAGCCTTTGACTGCATGGATCACCAAAAACTTTGGAAAATTCTGAAAGAGATGGGAATACCAGACCACCTGACCTGCCTCTTGAGAAATCTGTATGCAGCTCAGGAAGCAACAGTGAGAACTGGACATGGAACAACAGACTGGTTCCAAATAGAAAAAGGAGTACATCAAGGCTGTATATTGTCACCTTGCTTATTTAACTTCTACGCAGGGTACATCATGAGAAATGCTGGGCTGGAGGAAGCAAAAGCTGGAATCAAGATTGCTGAGAGAAATATAAATAACCTCAGATATGCAGATGACACCACCCTTATAGCAGAAAGTGAAGAAGAACTAAAGAGCCTTTTGATGAAAGTGAAAGAGGAGAGTGTAAAAGTTGGCTTAAAATTCAACATTCAGAAAACGAAGATCATGGCATCTGGTCCCATCACTTCATGGCAAATAGATGGGGAAACAGTGGAATCAATGATAGACTTTATTTTGGGGGGCTTCAAAATCACTGCAGATGGTGAATGCAGCCATGAAATTAAAAGACATTTACTCCTTGGAAGAAAAGTTATGACCAACCTAGGCAGCATATTAAAAAGCAGAGACATTACTTTGCCAACAAAGGTCTGTCCAGTCAAGGTTAAGAGTTTTCCAGTAATCATGTATGGATATGAGAGTTGGACTATAAATAAAGCTGAGTGTTGAAGAACTGATGCTTTTGAACTGTGGTGTTAGAGAAGACTCTTCAGAGTCCCTTGGATTGCAAGGAGACCCAAGCAGTCATTCCTAAAGCAAATCAGTCCTGAATATTCATTGGAAGGACCAAATGCTGAAGCTGAAATTCCAATACTTTGGCCACCTGATGTGAAGAACTGACTCGTTTGTAAAGATCCTGATGCTGAGATTGAAGGCAGGAGGAGAAGGGGACAACAGAGGATGAGATGGTTGGTTGGCATCACTGACTCAATGGACATGAGTTTGAGTAAACTCCAGGAGTTGGTGATGAACAGGGAGGCCTGGCATGCTGCAGTCCATGGGTTTGCAAAGAGTCAGACATGTGCGAGCAACTGAACTGAACTGAACATCACTCTGTGAACCTCCTGGATGAATGTTGGGACCAAGGCTCTAGGCTGACACAGTTTTCACAGACAGCAATGAGGATGAGGCCATAATCTTGAAACATTACCAATCTTTTTCAGTGTCAATCATTGGAAAGAAGATGGAACTTCAGCCTGAAAACACCAAGGTGAAGTGACAGAGGACCTATTCCCTCTTTCTCATTATTTCCTCCAATGCATTTTGAACAGACAGGGACTGGCAGGGTTGCCATACAGAGCTGAGAAGTTTGCATCCTGCACAAGTCTCCTTCATCCAAGGGATACCAAAGACATAGTAGATATCATAGTTTGCACATTCTTGTTCCAGTTTTCTGGAGGATGCAGGTATAGAGTAAGAGATGCCTTTTTCCCAGGTGCACAGAAGTGTTACCTATGCTTGAGGTACAGTGTAGATGGTTCTCTGTGGTGGAATCCCAAAAAGCATGGGATACAGCAGAGGGGTCTAAGATGGTGAATACCAAGGGAAGAGGAGAGCCCTGGCCCCCAGGACCATACCCCTAAACAAGCACATCATATAGGCCATACTATTTGCAGAAATGTGATCCAATACAAATATAGTATAAGCCACAAATCATTTCAAAGTTTCTGGTAGCCACATTTGAAAAAGCAAAACAAGCAGATAAAATTAATTTTAACAGTAGAATTTGTTTAAACCAGTATGTCCAAAATATTATAACTCAACATATCATCAATAAATGATTAATGAGACATACCCATCTGAAAGCAGAGTTCCAAAGAACAGCGAGGAGAGATAAGCAAGCCTTCTTAAGTGAACAATGCAAAGAAATAGAGGGAAAAAATAGAATGGGAAAGACTAGAGATCGCTTCAAGAAAGTTAGAGATATCAAGGGAACATTTCATGCAAAGATGGGCTCAATAAAGGACAGAAAGGGTATAGACCTAACAGAATCAGAAGATATTAAGAAGAGGTGGAAAGAATGCACAGAACTACATGAAAAAAGGTTTTAATGACCCAGATAACCATGATGGTGTGATCATTCATCTAGAGCCAGACTTCCTGGAGTGCAAAGTCAAGTAGGCCTTAGGAAGTATCACTATGAACAAAGTTAGTGGAGGTGATGAAATTGCAGCTGAGCTACTTCAAAACTTCAAAGATGATGCACTCAATATGTCAGCAAATTTGGAAAATTCAGCAATGGCTACAGGACTGGAAAAGGTCAGCTTTCATTCCAATCCCAAAGAAAGACAATGCCAAAGAATGTTCAAACTACTGCACAATTGCACTCATTTCATGCACTAGCTGGAGAAGGCAATGGCACCCCACTCCAGTATTCTTGCCTAGAGAATCCCAGGGATGAGGGAGCCTGGTGGGCTGCTGTCTATGGGGTCGCACAGAGTCGGACACGACTGAAGTGACTTAGCAGCAGCAACAGCATGCACTAGCAAGGTAAAGTTCAATATTCTCCATCAGGTTTCAACAGTATGTGAACTGAGAACTTTCGAATGTTCAAGGTGGATTTAGAAAAGGCAGCGGAACAAATTGCCAGTATTTGTTGGATCATAGAAAAAGCAAGAGAATTCCAGAAAAACATCTACTTCTGTTTCATTGACTACACTAAAACCTTTGACTATGTGGATCACAGCAAACTGGAAAATTCTTCAAGAGATGGGAATATCAGAACGCCTTACTGACCTTCTGAGAAACCTGTATGCAGGTCAAGAAGCAAAAGAACCAAACATGGAACAACAGACTTGTTCCAAATTGGGAAAAGAGTATGTCAAGGCTGTATATTGTTAGCCTGTTCATTTAACTTCTATGCAGAGTACATCATGCAGAATTCTGGGCTGGATGAAGCACAAGCTGGAATCAAGATTGGCAGGAGAAATATCAATAACCTCAGATGTGTATATGATACCACCCTTAGGGCAGAAAGTGAAGAGGAACTAAAAAGCCTCTTGAAAAAGGTAAAAGAGGAGAGTGAAAAAGCTGGCTTAAAACTCAGCTTTCAAAACACTAAGATCATGGCATCCAGTCCTATCACTTCATGGCAAATAGATGGGGAAACAATGGAAACAGTGACAAACTTCATTTTCTTGGACTTCAAAATCACTGCGATGGTGACTGCAGCCATGAAATTAAAAGATGCTTGCTCCTTGTAAGGAAAGCTATACAAACCTAGATGGCATATTAAAAAGCAGAGATATTTCTTTGCCAATAAAGGTCTGGCTAGTCAAAGCTATGGTTTTTCCAGTAGTCATGGATGGATGTGACAATTGGAGTATGAAGAAGGCTGAGCACTGAAGAATTGATGCTTTTGAACTGTGGTGTTGGAGAAGACTCTTGAGAGTCCCTTGGACTGCAAGAATAACCAACCAGTCAATCCTAAGGAAATCAATCCTGAATATTCATTCGAAGAACTGATGCATCAGCCAATACTTTGGCTACATGATGTGAAGAACTGACTCCTTGGAAAAGACCTGATGCTGGGAAGGTTGGAGGCTGGAAGAGAAGGGGATGACAGAAGATGTGACGGTTGGATGGCATTACCGACTCCATGGACATGAGCTTGAGCAGGCTCCAGGAGTTGGTGGACAGGGAAGCCTGGTATGGTGCAGTCCATGGGGTCGTAAGAATCTGGACAAGACTGTGTGACTGAACAAAGGAAAAATTAGATATCTTATACTCTTTTTTTTCACTAAGTCTTTGAAATCCAGTGTGGATTTATACTTTCAGCACATCTTAATCACTATCAGCCACGCTTTAAGGGCTCAGTAGCCTCCTGTGGCCAGTGGGTCCCATATGCGAGAGAGTAGCTCCAGAATCTCGCTGGTGACCATGTGACCCTCTGCCTGGGCAGAGGGTGAGGCCTGCCTTCCAGGTGCAGTCAAGCCTGGCTGTGCGTCTCCGAAGGACTGGAACTGCGGATGGGCCTGTGGGTTCCAAGGCAGGACAAGAAGGCAAGAGCCCCAGCTCCCCTCATTGTCACCCCCAGTCACTCTTCCTGCAGCCCAAGGCATGAGGGATGGGACTCAGGGAGAGAGCATTTGTGGATCTGCAAGGTATTCAGACCCAGTGCCATTCTCATCAGTGGAAGGGACCGCAGACCACGCTTCAGGGAGCCACATGGATGAGCAAATCCAGAGAAACAGGGAGTTGCAGGGCTGGGTGGTCTCCCTGTAAAACATGAACGCAGATCGTGGTCACAGCTGCCACCACCACATCCCCGGCTGGCGCTTGGCACTGGCGCTTGTCTCCACGGCAGGCACTCACTCTGTGGGAGGGAGGGATTAGCACCCTGCTTTGTGAGGAGGAAATGGAGATTGAGAAACACAAGTGTCCAGGGCCTCAGAACTACAGTGGCCAGGCTGCAGAGCTTCTCCTGGGCTCCCAGCTGCTGGACACAGGTGGTGGTGCCATCCACAGCGTTCAGAGCTTCGGCCAAATTTTATGCACCTTATGCACTTAGAGGTAATAAGGCTTCAGTCGAGGGAGCCTTGGTGATCCTCTCACCCGCAGTGCAGCCTCATTCATGCAGCTTGCGAGAATGAACTGAAGCCCAGGTTCAGACTGCTGTGTGTGGGACAGTCCCCAGCGTTCCCTGACCTTCATCTCATAGCCTGAAAGGGAGCAGCACTTGGAGTCTGTGTCCATCCACCCCAGGGTTCATTTGCGACATGGGGGGCAGGAACAAGGTGCTTTGTCCCTGGCCAGGTGTGGGGAAGACCTCAGTGGTCACCCCAAGCAAGTCACTAGAGATGAAGCATAGGCTGGGAGCGAGTGAACAGACCACAGGAAGCAGAGTGGAAGGTGTGTGTGTGTGTGTGTGTGTGTGTGTGTAAGAAAGAGAGCCACGGATGAGGAGTACAGGCAGACACACGGTGAGTACGAGGGTGTGAGGCAGAGATGAGGGCTCCACAAAGGGCAGGGGCAACCCAGCAGAGCCCTCGGAGTTGAGGCTTAGGGAAGAGACAGAAGAATTACACAAAGCTGGGAGAGGATCAGAATCAGGACTGTGATGCGTGGTTCTATCTGCAGCCAGAACCAGAGCTCTGAGTGCAGAAACCTGTACCTGTAGGAACGTTCTGGTGGACCTGATCAGAAATGACCTGACCCGAGGGGTATGTAAGTCTGTGCAGGGCGACATCTTGGCCGAGACTAGAGCTGACTAGGGCCTCAGTGAGATGTCCTCGCTGGGCTGGGGTGCTGACTTTAGCAAGAGAGCAAGAAAAAGCACCAAGAAGGAGAGCTGCAATCGTCTTGAAAAGCTCTGTGTATGTCTTTTTATGCACTTAACAGGTAATAAGAGAAGGATCTGTATGATGAAAATTACAAAATGCTCATTAAAGAAATCAAACAAGACCTACATAAATGAAGAAATATCTGTGCTCATGGATTGGAAGACTCAGCAGAGTGAAAGTGTCAGTTCTAGCCAAGCTGGTAACAGTTTCGGTGCAATTGCCATAAAAAAACTCAAAAAGGTTTCTGCAGACACAGAAAAGCCATTTGTAAAATTCACATGGAAAGGGCAGCACTCAGAAAACAATCTTGACAAAGAAGAGTGGAATGGGAGGCATCACTCATGAGCCTTGTCACCAAGGCTTACAGTGGAGTGACAATCATCACGCCAGCGTGGTGCTGGCCGCGGAATAGAAAGATGGCCCCAGCACTGGGCGATCCCTGATCTGTGAGTGTTGACCCATGCCGTGGGTTCTGGAGTCTCTCCTCTCTCTCCTCCCTGGGAGGTCTAATTCTGGTGGGAGTTTATGCATCACCCCAGCTTGGGGTGGGTGAGCTGGGCGGCGCACCAGCCTCCCCCGCCTGTCCTCTCTGCACATGACACCCTGTCACCTCTCTGGGCCCAGGCCTCCGTCCACCCATCAGAAGAATGAGGCCCATGTCCACACTGCTGACCTTGCAGTTACCTCCACAGCCCTCCTGGGAGTCCAGGATGCCACAGGGCTGCTCTGGCTCTGGAGAGGGCAGCAGGCGCCACCTCACCTCCGCCCCAGCCTCCTCTACCACTCTGTCCCTCTCTCTGGCCACCAGAGGGGCTCCTCACACTGACCACATCCCGAAGGTAGGCGAGAGATAGGGCACACAGCCCCTGGCCTGGCACCCCTCAATCCATGGGGCTGTCTCTCCCTCATCCCTGGGGAGGTGGGTGAGCCATCCTACAGCCAAGGGATATTCTTGAACCCCCTGGGATGCCCTCCCACCCCCTTCCCATCTGCTCTGCATAAAGTCTCTACTCTGAGTCTCCCTGGGGCAGAGCCTGGCACTTTGCTTCTGAGAGCAGAGTTTGCACCGCCAGGTGGGGTCTTCCCCTCCTGGGCCTCAGGGGACCCTTGTGGGTCCTTCTTCCCCAGGAAGTCGGTCTCAGCTCAAGGTCGGACTCGAATGGAGGACACGCTGCGGGCACACAGAACAGCCAGGGAGGACGATGGCCAGCTACGCATCTCCTGAGCTTTCTTGCCTGAGCACCCCTGCAGGGGCCTCCCCGGGGAGAGAAGAATCACCTTTCCTCCGGCAGGTGGATGGAGCACAGAGTGGGCATTATTCTGTCTCACTTAGTTTGCAGTCACAAGGCTGCCGCCCCAGGCCTGGAGCAGCACAGGTGCCCAGGAGCCTGAGGCAGGCCCGCGGCTGCCTGGAGCCTGACAGCAGACTCCCCGAGGAGTGCTTCGGGTTGAGGTCTGAGGATGAGCAGGAGTCGACAGGTGCCCAAAGGTGGAAGGGGCTCTGAGAAGAGAAGCCAGCCTGGCTGAAGGTCCTGAGACAAGAAGGAAGGACTGATGGAGGTGCCGGGAGAGGCTAGGGCACAGGCGAGGCACCCTGCAGCCCGTGGGAGGGGGAGGGGTTCGGTCTTTATTTCAGTGTCTTCTGTCTCATGCATCGAACTTGAAGTGAGGGTAGCAGGTCCGGAACTCTTATCTGAAGTCCTTCCATTGCCCCAACTCCTCACAACTCACCCAGGCCCAGGGCAGGTGCTCAGCCAATGCTGAGACCACTGAGTTATGGGGGCTTTGACTTGGAGCCCCTTTCATCTAGCTGATAAGAAAACAGAGGCACAGCGGGGTGAAGGGTCTTGGTGAAAATGAACTTAACCCTGTTCTTATTCCATTATCTGCTAACACTTCCTCACTTACCCTCCGGATGCCAACCCTACCGCCGCTATATTCTATCACGTAGCTCTGCGGCCCAGCGTAGCTGCTCCCACTCTAGGGGAAGGATGTGACCAAGGCTGAAGCAGTCACCACGGTGCAGTGGCTGGACATCACGATTGGCTCAGGGATGGACACACGGACAAATTCAGGCCAAACCCAAGTAGCCTGAAAACTTGTTTGCAGCCTCTGATGTATAGCCCTAGAGCTGCTGAAAGGCTATTCCTTGCAAAATCTGTCTGAGAGTGAAACCAAGTCAAAAAAGCTAAGGGAGTGAGTGACAGTTCCTTGAGGCCTTATGAGAGCACCTGGATCCATCTATGCCTGAAGCTGTGCCTTGAACTTTTGAATTACATTCATTGATGTGTTTCATTTTTTGCTTGAGATAGTTTGGCTTGTGTTTCTGTTATCTGAATCTATAAGTTCTGGCTAATTTAGCAACCCCGGCCAGGCCTCCTTTTCCTCATCCTCTTCTTAGCCAGTATAAAGAATGGAGCTTTCCTGAGGCTGTTCCCTAGCATGAAGCCCTTCCACTCCCCTATGACCTCCAATCAAGGGGTTGTTGGTTGAGAGAAACTCACTCCTTTTCATACAGCCCCAGCCCTGCTGTTCGGCACTTCTACCAGCATGGATCAGCCCCTCACTGTGCGTAGAACACCTTGGCAGTCTCTGTGTCCCTGCACTCACCCAGCCTCGGAGCCCCAGGTCCTCTGGACCTTGCAGTTCAAAGGGCTAAAGCTGAGAGAGGATGGGTTCTGAAACCCTCTGCCCTGTTCTCCCCAGGGCTTCTCTGGTGGCTCTCGGGCCTGCTGGCGCGGGTAAGCTGGGAACACAGGCTGCTGCTGCTGCAAGTCACATCAGTCAGGTCTGACTCTGTGTGACCCCATAGATGGCAGCCCACCAGGCTCCCCTGTCCCTGGGATTCTCCAGGCAAGAACACTGGAGTGGGTTGCCATTTCCTTCTCCAAGGCATGAAAGTGAAAAGTGGAAGCAAAGTCGCTCAGTCATATCTGACTCTTAGCAACCCCATGGACTGCAGCCCACCAGGCTCCTCCATCCATGGGAGTTTCCAGGCAAGAGTACTGGAGTGGGCTGAGGGCTGAGGAGGGTTATTTTTTCCAATGGCCTTTTCCAAGCCAGAAAGAACTGAAATGTGAGCTCCCCCTCCTTTAACCTTCAGCAGAACTGGTGGTGCTCCAGCATGCTGGGGGCCCCTGAGAGCATACACCCACCTCAGGAGAAAACATCCCCCAGTGGAGGCAGAAGACAGCAGGGCCTTCCTGCGTGCGGATCAGGAAACAAGGCCTGCCAGGGAGTGGGCTCCACTCCACTGCTGTCCTCAGCAACTCTGAAGCTCTAGAAGAGGAATCTGATGTCTCTAAGCCTCAGTTTCTCTACCCATATTTGGACATACAAATACTTCCTCTCTTGGTCTTTGAAGGAAAAACGAAGTCGTCTACATGGAGGGTTTAACATGGTGTGGGGAGAGAGCAAACGAGCCAAGAAAGCCTGTTCAGCTCTCTCACCCGCGTTTTGTAAATGATGACTAGGGAACACCTGTGGTCGTTTATAGCACCATGCATGCCCGTCACGGGGTACTTGCGGTCACAGGCGACTTTGTGCGGTAGGCACATGTGAGCTCCACCTAGAAAACGGCATTACTGCTGTGTCAGGGCTGTGTCCGTGGGGTCAGCACGAGAGGAGGGTATATGGTGTGTCTGCTGCTACGGCTGCAGCATCACCCAGAAGAGAAGACTGTTGTGGCCACTGTGTCAGCCAGGCTGTGTTATGGCTGCTGCACCAGCCAGGGGAGAATAAACATGTCTGCAGTTTCTGTGGCTCCTTGAGCCTTCTTCCAGCCTCTTAGCTCTTGCCTTGCCTACCCTGGGTTCCACCAACAGTGTGAACAGTAAGACAGTTGGTGCTGTGAGCAGGATGAAGAGCAATACATGGGGTGCCAGGCACCTGGTCCTTGCTCAAATCTCCCTGAATTTCTCTAGCTGCAGCTGGCATGAGGCAGGTGCCATCCTCACCCCCCTGGAATGGGGGCTGCCCATGGTGCCAGTGGCAGCCCAGGTCTGCATGAGGGCAGCTCACAGGGCTGGTGGCTTAGATGCCAACACGTGGGAGGTTAGGCAGAGAACAGACGTCATGGGCCAGCCTGGCTCATTTCGGGAGAGTCCGCCCTGAGCCTCCTGATGGTCCCTTGGTCTGGGGACATGGTGCAGCATGGGGCAAGGGGACTCTGGGAGGACAGGCACCCCCAGAAGAGGGCTGGGGCTGGGGGGTGGGAGCTGAGGGGCCTGTTCCCAGGCTCCCATCTGCAGGTGCTCTCCCGGAGGAGGCGCAGGGCGGTAACAGGCTCCGGGGGGTCCTGGAGCTGCTCTAAAAATAAAAACAACTGTTCATCTCAGGTGAGAGTCAAGACTTTGAAAGGAGAGAAGGCCCCCAAGGGCCCCAGACATGTGCTATTGG
>SJXQ01000010.1:164016-205157 GCA_006408695.1 Aepyceros melampus | reverse complement strand
CGGGGGTGAAGCAGGATGGAGCGCTCCAGAGGGGACCCGCGGACGGGAGATGTGCCAGTGGAGAGGACGAAGGAAGGTGAGAGAGTCTAGGGAGGTCTACGCTGTCCTGTTCCGGAGCCCTCGGCCTGCCTGCAGCCCCTGAGCCCGGGTGGCACGAGGCGACCACTGATGCGGCCTGAATCCCGCTCCTCCTCCCTTCGCGGAGGAGCGCGCAAGCCGCGCCCAATGAGGCAGTTGTAGGGCTGGAGGCAGACAGGGTGGGATCCTCGAGCTCCTCACAGCCCACCCTCAGCTGAGGAGCAGGAGCCCCCCCCCCAACCAAGGCGGGGAACCAGGAGAGGGCGCTGCTGGCAGACCGCCCTTTGCCTGGGGCTGCCCCTTCCTGGAGTCCTGAGAAATGCCTGCTTCAAGGCTAGAGGCCCCAGGCTGTAGCCCAGCCCGGCCCTGCCTGCGACAGAGCCTGCTTTTATCTGCCCTAAGCACGGGGGTGGGAGCGCCGAAGAATTGATGCTTTTTAACTGTGGTGTTGGAGAACGAGAGTCCCTTGGACAGCAAGGAGATCCAACCAGTCCATCCTAAAAGAAATCAGTCCTGAATATTCATTGGAAGGACCGATGCTGAAGCTGAAACTCCAATACTTTGGCCACCTGATGCAAAGAACTGACTTATTGGAAAAGACCCTGATCCTGGGAAAAATTGAAGGCAGGAGGAGAAGGGGAGGACAGAGGATGAGATGGTTGGATGGCATCACCGACTCAATGGACATGAGTTTGAGCAAACTCCAGGACCTGGTGATGGACAGGGAGGCCTGGTGTGCTGCAGTCCATGGGGTCCCAAAGAGTCAGACAAGACTGACAGAGTGAACTGAACTGAACTGAACTGGACTGATGGACCGGGGTGGGAGCAGGGCAAGATGCCTGTTCCTGGTTCCCAGGATATCCTCACGGAGAGGCCTGTCAGCCCATTTTACAGACAGGAGCGTGAGGCTCAGGGCTGAGTGTCTAGACCAGCCTCTCTCATCTCCTCCCCCCCCCCTTCCCTCTGCCCTCACCTCTTCCTCCATCCCTTTTCTGTCTCCTCTTCTTCACTCCTCTGTGCCTCCTCCCACCTTTATCTGATGACTAAAGAGAGAAAAGGCAGCAGAAGCAGAGGCAGGAGGGGAGAAGGCCCGGCCCCTCCGGCTCTAGCCTCGCCCTGGGCATCCTGCCTGAAAGCAGGAACTCTGGCCTGTCTCTGGTCCCCCCAGGTCTGAGCCCGCCTGAGTTGGCTGGAGAAGAGGGAGCTCATAGGGCAGCCTGCAAGGAAATGAGTTGCCCTTTGGAGCAATGAAGGCTCAGGGCACACCATGGCCCATGAGCCCTGCAGACCTGGAGGCAGGGGTGGGCTCCTGGCACTCCCTGCATACGTAGGACTGGCCCAGGCTGAACCAGTCAGGGGCCAGTCTCCACCTCTCTGCCCATCTCCCCATCTCTCATCTGAAGTTGAGGTGCAGAGGGGATCGACTCTTGGTGGAGAGGTCTCCAGAATTCTGAAGAGGCCACAGGCTTCACCAGACCTGCATTTGAACCCTGGGTGCCATGGACCAGTTCATCAAGCTTCTCTGAGCATCAATTTTCTATAAGATGAGGATGATTAGAGCCACCTTGGAAATAAGTGACAGTGGAGGGCGGCCTGTTTGCGTGATGTCTTTCCCAAGCAGTGGGGATGGGGTGCAGGGGGTGCGGCTTAGATTGGCTCACAGGCATCAGGGAAAAGGCTGCAGGAGCCTAGGGGCTAAGGTCCTCTGGGACATGCAGGGACAGCTGTGTCCCCAGGACAGGAGCCATGGGGCTTGTGGAACCTTGCTGTCTTTGCAAATGCCCATGCTGCTTCCCCAAGAGCCCCACTTCACCTACCAGAGTAGCCAGTCTTCCACTACTGAGAAGCCTGGAATGTGTCATGGGGGATCCAACCCATTTCTAATCTCTTCTGCTTTATTGTCACTGTTGGTTGTTACAGCCCAGAGGAGTCCATGCGGAGACATTAGGTCAGCACTTCAGCCTGGCCACCTGGCCAAGTCCATCACAGCACTGCCCTCCAGGGATGGCCAGCAGTTGCCCGGCCCAAAGGCCGCCTCCACCAGTCCTGCCCTCCTAGGGCAGCCTGAACGACCTGCCCGGTCCATCAGAGTCCAGCCCAGGGTGCAGAGACCGCCTCTGCTGCGAGGGAACCTAGAGTCCCCAAGGACCCAGCCCTTTCGTGGATTACTCGGACCCAAGATGGAGCAGGGGATCGCAGGCCTATGAGTGGGGAGCCAGGTGAGCCTGAGTGCCAGTCCCAGCTCCTAACAGCTGGTGACAGTCATACCTGCTACATGCCATTCTCATTCAATGCCAAGAACATGCTCTAAGGATTTACGTGAATTCTCCCAAGAGTCCTGTGAGATGGCTTCACAATATCTCCATTATACAGAAGAGGCAACCAAGACCCAGCGCAGGTAAGAAAATGCCCTGGCAGGATTCCCCAAGGCTTGGTAGTATTCAGAAAGCCCCCTGCAGGATGATGGGAGCCCAGGGGAGAGAAGCCATCATTATTGCCCCTGATACAGTCCACCAAGAGCTAGGACCAGAGCTAATGAGGGCCCCTGGCATCCTGCATGTGGGTCTGCTCCCCTAGGACTGATAAGAAAGTCAGAACAAGTGGACCAAACCTCAGGAGGGCCTTCCTGACACCACCACCACCTCCTGTACAGCCTCGATCCTTGGGGCGATGCCAGGCACTCAGGGCTGGGACTGTGCCCATCTAGCTTTGCAGAATGCAGGATCTGGGATGAGCTCTGACTGGCCAGCCTTCCTGGCTTGCAGGGATGTCATTGTGCCTCCGTATTTCTTGCGGACATCACTGTGCATACTCATGTGTCTGGGCTGGGCTTCTGCTTTGGAGATGTCGTTTCAGTGAAGACCCAGCACAGCCAAAAATAAAACCAACAATTTGGAATCTGTGGGCAGCCACCAAGGCATTAACCAATGGCAGTTGTTTTCCATCTGCCCTCTGCAGAAGTCCCATTCTAAACTCTAGAAGGCTTGGTGGGGTTTCCTCCTGTTAATACTTACTGAGTCTGCCCTGGCCTCCATGATTAATGGGGAGATCTTTGTAGTTCCTCATTAGCCCCAAGTGACCTGATGAGGTATGAACATGGAATGCGAGATGGACTCATCAAAGGCTTCCCCAGGATCCTTTCCCCAGGGCAGTGAGAGCCTCAGTCTGGGAAGCAGGTAGGGCAAAGCTGTCCCGGGGCAACATGTCTGGCTCTGAGGAGGAGGTCTGTCTGAGAAAAATCAGCTAGCGGGAGGAGATGGGAGAGTCTTGGAATATCAGAGGCCTGACACAAAATTCCAACACAAAATTGATCCTGATAAAAGGAGTTTCAATAAAGTAAAAATGGCAATAGGAAACAGGAAACTTTTTTAACTTCTTTGAGGAAAAACAATCAAGAAATGAAATTACTGTGATCGAATTAACTAAAGAAAATACATTCTTCTCTAAAAAACATACTGAAACATTTTTAGCTAATAGGTTTTTCTTCCTAGAGTCAAAAGCCTGTTGAGACAGTGGATCCAAGATGCCCTAAATGTAGTGGCTAAAAGATATCTTCCTCACCAATCCCACATCTGCCCTCTGAGCATGTAAGCAGATAGCACTTCTTACAGACACTTCATATGAAAAGAACACATTATTCCTAACTTTTATTTTTAAGCAATCCCTTAAGTGAAGCAGTTGACAACTCATAGATACCTTCAAGTTACTTTATGTTTTCAAAAGTAATCAAAAGTAGTCAAATTGCAACTACTTAATAGCCAAGATTTTGAAACAACTCATATGCCCATCAATGGATCAATGGATGAAAAAGATGTGGTATATATATATATACAATGGGATATTGTTCAGCCACAAGAGGACAATATCCTGCCTTTTTTTTTTTTTTTACAACATGGATGAACCCTGGGCAGATTATGCTAAGCGAGATAAGTCAGACTTGCATGTGTGCATGCTAAGCCATGTCCTACTCTTTGCAACGCTATGGACCATAGCCCACCGGATTCCTCAGTCATGGGATTCTCCAGGCAAGAACGCTGGACTGGGTCAGCATGCCTTCCTCCTGGGGATCTTCCCGACTCAGGAATTGAACCCGAGTCTCTTATGTCTCCTGTACTGGCAGACAGATTCTTTACCACTGAGCTCTCTGAGAAGCCCGTAGATAATAATGAAAAAGAAAAAGTGAAGCCGCTCAGTCGTGTCCAACTCTGTGACCCCATGGACTGTAGCCTACCAGGCTCCTCAATCCAGGGAATTTTCCAGGCAAGAGTACTGGAGTGGGTTGCCATTTCCTTCTCCAGGGGAATCTTCCTGACCCAGGGATTGAACCCGGTCTCCTGCATTGCAGGCAGACGCTTTACCGTCTAAGCCACCAGGGAAGCCTGTAGATAATAATATTGCACTATAAATATGTAGTGTGATAAATATTGTTGTGACAACCAAATTATAATATATAAATTCATCAAAGTAGTATGCTGTACACTTTAAATTTACACATTACATGTCCAGTTTATCCAAAAAAATTCTCTGGGTTTCCAATCTCTCCCCTTCATTTTCCTCCCCATTTGTTCAGTTTCTCAAGATTTTGTCCAATAAAACTAAGTTAATGGTATCTTTATTATCATCACCACTTGTGTCTCTGAAACTGAGAGTGTGTCTCCTGTAAGACTAGTCTTTGCCAGTCTTCTTCTCCCTGCTGCATATGACTGACCCTACTGGTGTAAAACACCAAGCAAGGAACTAGCTTGGTAGAGAGTGGTTCTTTCCCTCGTGGGTGGGGAGCATGGGCATCCCTGTCCACTCTGGCCCAGAGGATGAGGTGGTCAAGGTCAAAGGTGGCCTGGCCAGAGTGAGATGTCTGAAGCAGCTGCTGGGCAAGGAGAGATGTGGGACAGTATCTCCTCTAGATCACATGAGCCCCGTTTGTCTCTGGCTGGCTGCTCTAGAACAGAGTGTTTCTGCAGCCACCTACTTTCTGAGTATAAGTCCCGGGAACCAAGGACTGCAGATACCAGCTAGAGGCTGGAGGTCCTGCTTCTATTTGTACTCTTTTTTTTAAGGTGTGATATTTTCCAATGTTCCCACCTGACTCTTTCCACAAATACTGTTTTTCTGATGTCATTAACATATACCATAGCAGAATATGAAACAAAGAACAAAAAAAAAAAGAGAGAGAGAGAGAAGTGAAAGGCAAGGGAGAAAGCGAAAGGTATACCCAACTGAATGCAGAGTTCCAGAGAATAGCAAGGACAGATAAGAAAGCCTTCTTGAGTGAAGAATGAAAAGAAATAGAGGAAAGAATAGGAAAGACTAGAGATCTCTTCAAGAAAATGGGAGATATCAAGAGAAGATTTCCTGCAAGCATGGGCACAATAAAGGACAGAAATAGTAAGGACCTAAGAGAAGCAGAAGAGATTAAGAAGAGGTGGTAAGGATACACAGAAGAGCTATACAAAAAAGATCTCAATGACCCAATAACCACAATGGTGTGGTCACTCACACAGAGCCAGACATCCTGGAGTGTGGAAGTCAAGTGGGCCTTAGGAAGCATTACTATGATCAAAGCTAGTGCAGGTGGTGGGATTCCAGCTGAGCTATTTAAAATTCTAAAAGATGATGCTGTTAAAGTGCTGCACTCAGTATGTCAGCAAATTTGGAAAACTCAGTGGCCACAGGACTGGAAAAGGTAAGTTTTCATTCCAATCTCAAAGAAGGGCAGCGACAAAGAATGTTCAAAATGCCTTACAATTGTGCTCATTTCACATGCTAGCAAGGTAATGCTCAAAACCATTCAAGCTAGGCTTCAGAGAACTTCCAGATGTACAAGATGAATTTCAAAGAGGCTGAGGAACCAGAGATCAAATTGTCAACATTCACTGGATCACAGAGAAAGCAAGGGAATTCCAGAAAAACATCTACTTCTGCTTCATTCACTATGCTAAAGCCTTTGACTGTGTGGATCACAACAAACTGTGGGAAATTATTAAAGAGATGGGAATACCAGACTGCATTACCTGTCTCCTGAGAAACCTGTATGCAGGTCAAGCAATAGTTAGACCAGACACAGAACAAAGAATTGTTTGAAAGTTGGGAAAGGAGTCCATCAAGGCTGCATATTGTCACCCTGCTTACTTAATTTCTTTTTTTTTTCAATTTTTTGAAGATTTATTTTTAATGTAAAGGTACCTATTTTTTTTAAGGTACATATTTTTTTAAATACATCATGTGAAATCCTGGGCTGGATGAATCACAAGTTGGAATCAAGATTGCCATGAGAAATATCAACAACCTCAGATATATAGATGATACCGCTCTAATGGTTAAAGTGAAGAGGAACTAAAGAGCCTCTTGAAGGTGAAAGAGGAGAGTGAAAAAGCTGGCTTAAAACTCAACATTCAAAAAAATGAAGATCATGGCATCTGGTCCCATAACTTCATGGCAAATAGAAGGGGAAAAAGTGGAAACAGTGACAAACTTTATTTTCATGGGCTCCAAAATCACTGCAGATGGTGACTGCAGTCATGAAATTAAAAGACACTTGTTCCTTGGAAGAAAAGCTATGACAAACCTAGACAGGGTATTAAAAAGCAGAGACATCATAAGGTCTATATAGCAAAGCTATGATTTTTCCAGTGGTCATGTATAAATGTGAGAGTTGAACCGTAAAGAAGGCTGAGCACTGAAGAATTGATGCTTTTGAATTGTGGTACTAGAGAAGACTCTTGATAGTCCTTTGGACTTCAAGGAGATCCAACCAGTCAATTTCTAAAGGAAATCAACTCTGAATATCTATTGGAAGGACTGATGCCAAAACTCTAATACTTTGGCTACCTGATTCAAAGAGCTGACTCATTGGCAAAGACCCGACTCATTGGCAAAGACCCAACTCATTGGCAAAGACCCTGATGCTGGGAAAGACTAGGACAAAAGGAGAAGGGGGGACAGAGTATGAGATGGTTGGATGGCATCACTGACTCAATGAACATGAATCTAAGCAAATTCCAGGAGACAGTGAAGGACAGGGAAGCCTGATGAGCTGCAGTCCATGGCATTGAAAAGACTGGGACATGACTTCAAGATAAACAATAACAAAAAAACACACTGTATATGTTGGCAAATGATTGTTTTAATAATTCTAGTTAATATCCATCACCACACATAGTCATAAAATTTGCTTTTCTTTTGATAAAAACTTTTAAGATTTACTATCTTAGCAACTTTCAAGTATACAATACAATATTATTAACCATAGTTCCCATTATTAACTATTACAGCCCCATGATGTATTATTATTTTTTGTATAGCTGGGGTTTTGTAATTTTTAAGCTCCTTCACCCAACAAATGATTTTTAATAAGGACACACCATGGGCTAACTTTGGCTTGCTGTCCTGAATTTAGAGAGGTACAACCAGTCAATTTCTAAAGGAAATCAACTCTGAATATCTATTGGAAGGACTGATGCCAAAACTCTAATACTTTGGCTACCTGATTCAAAGAGCTGACTCATTGGCAAAGACCCGACTCATTGGCAAAGACCCAACTCATTGGCAAAGACCCTGATGCTGGGAAAGACTAGGACAAAAGGAGAAGGGGGGACAGAGTATGAGATGGTTGGATGGCATCACTGACTCAATGAACATGAATCTAAGCAAATTCCAGGAGACAGTGAAGGACAGGGAAGCCTGATGAGCTGCAGTCCATGGCATTGAAAAGACTGGGACATGACTTCAAGACTAAACAATAACAAAAAAACACACTGTATATGTTGGCAAATGATTGTTTTAATAATTCTAGTTAATATCCATCACCACACATAGTCATAAAATTTGCTTTTCTTTTGATAAAAACTTTTAAGATTTACTATCTTAGCAACTTTCAAGTATACAATACAATATTATTAACCATAGTTCCCATTATTAACTATTACAGCCCCATGATGTATTATTATTTTTTGTATAGCTGGGGTTTTGTAATTTTTAAGCTCCTTCACCCAACAAATGATTTTTAATAAGGACACACCATGGGCTAACTTTGGCTTGCTGTCCTGAATTTAGAGAGGTGGAGGGGCGAGGGTGGGGGAAGTTGGAGGCAGGTGGGGAGGAAGAGGAAGGGGTGGGGGTCAGGGAGGTAGTGTGGGGAGAAGAGGGAGGGAGGGAATGAGGGAGGGAGGGAGGAAGAAGCACAGCACACAGAGGAGAAGAGAGTGAAGCTGTGTATTAGCTAGTCTTTTACAGTGAACGTGCCTGGCCCCATCTGAAGGCAAGTCTTGGAGATGGGAGAAGTTTGGCAGGTCTGAGGCTCAGAGATGGGCTCCAAGTCCAGCAGACCTGGAAGCCAGGAAGTGACTCTGGGCCCCCGTCAGCCAATCATTTGGATAGCCAGACCAGGTGCTAGCAGGAACAGGGAGGCTGCATTCTCTGGACACCCCGGGGGTGAGGATGGTGGTGAGGCATTGCTAGACCTGATCACCCAACACCATCGATGAGCTGCTAGACAGCAGTGTCCTGGAGCCAACTCATTATCGCTCATGGGAAATGCAGTGACATTTTCAGAAATTTCATGAGCTGGTTATTAAACACAGATTTACTGAAAAGTAAATCATAAATTGAATTGTAAATTAAATAAATTGTGTCAGAAACAAAGATAACACTCAAATCTCATCAAACTCATGACTTCCTAATTAATCTACCTTATTTTACAGTTGAGTTTAGTTACATATATTTACAAATTACATGGAACTTATACAGTGGAAATACCATGCCTACTGTGCTCTGCACTTCTCTTCCCACCTCCGGGTACAGTTAGGTGTAGCTGGTGGAAGTCTTCCACCACAGACAAATAATACAAGTCAGGACACACCTCCACTTCCCCTAGGAGCACTGACTGTGAATCTCGCATCGTGTTCAAGAACACAGGTTCCCTTTGGACTCATCACATTGCCTGTCCTATGGAAGGTGTTCAATAGGCTGCTCAAATTTATCAATGGGTATTTAATAAACAAATAAAACAGGCAGGATTTATGGTGATTGTGCCCCCAAATGTTCCAACATAGTTTCAATTCAAATACTCTTCCCTGAGATCAAATTAGGGGACTTAACTAGAGGAGAGTGAAAAAGTTGGCTTGAAACTCAACATTCAGAAAACTAAGATCATGGCATCTGGTCCCATCACTTCACGGCAAAGAGATGGGGAAACAATGGGAACAGTGACAGACTTTATTTTGGGGGTCTCCAAAATCACTGTAGATGGTGACTGCAGCCATGATATTAAAAGACACTTGCTCCTTGGAAGAAAAGCTATGCCCAACCTAGACAGCATATTAAAAAGCAGAGACATTACTTTGCCAACAAAGTAGTCAAAGTGATGCTTTTTCCAGTAGTCATGTATGGATATGAGAGTTGGACTACAAAGAAAGCTGAGTGCCAAAGAATTGATGCTTTTGAACTGTGGTGTTGGAAAAGACTCTTGAGAGTCCCTTGGACAGCAAGGAGATCCAACCAGTCCATCCTAAAGGAAATCAGTCCTGAATATTCATTGGAAGGACTGATGCTGAAGCTGAAACTCCAATACTTTCACCACCTGATACAAGGAACTGATTCATTGGAAAAGACCCTGATGCTGGGAAAGATTGAAGGCAGGAGAAGGGGACAGCAGAGGATGAGATGGTTGGATGGCATCACCAACTCAATGGACATGAGTCTGAGCAAGCTCCGGGAGTTGGTGATGGACAGGGAAGCCTGGCGTGCTGCAGTCCATGGGGTCACAGAGAGTCAGACACGACTGAGCGACTGAACTGAACTGAGCCAGGTTTCAGAGTCAGTCAGTGAGGCCACTGTGAGGTTAGTAGATAGTTTACAGAGTTTTCATTCTGTCTTTTCTCCATTCCCACAGCCCAGTCAGTTTTGTCTTTGTACACTAGTTTCACTATAATCTCCCTAGATACCTCAAAGTGCCTTCTTGTTTATAGACTTCAAGATCAAACGCTGAAATCTTAGGAGAAATAATCACTCTGTTCCAAACTCAGATTTGAAAATGAATTAATAATAATAGCAATAATAGCAGCAACAATAGTAATAGAACCCTCAAAACTTAAAATTCCATTACTTAAAATAGTTCAGAGCTCAAAATTCAAATGACGCACAGACCGTGCAGCTGGTGACCCACCCCACCCCCACTCACAAGCTACTTGAGTTAAAAAAACACGAAACTTAGAGATTCCTGATCTCTCCAAGAAGCGGATGGCCATTTCCTCTCCCCCAGGCCCAGGCGCTCTTGGCCGCTTGAGGTATAGAAAAACGTCATTTGGAGAATCACTTGTTTCCCACGTGGCTCTTAAATCAGTGTAATTTAAGAAACATAGAATTCACCCACCCAAATTTGGAAGTCACGACTGGGACACATCTGATAGGGAAGCTGAAGGACTGGAGGGGTGATTTTCCTCTCTGTAAGCCCCTGAGCTGGCTTCTTGACATTCAAAACACCTTCCACAGAGAAAAGGTTGATATACACTCAGGGGGAAAGTCTAGCCATAGATTCCAAAGGAGGTCTCAGCCTGCATGCCCATCAGCAGTTGGAGGATGTCACAGTTCCAGCCTCTCTGTCTATCCCTTCCCCGACCTCCCCCCACCCTGTAACCACAAGTGGTTTGCCTCTATTTTGTTTGGAATTGACATATACAGACTGCTATATTTAAAATAGACAGCCAACAAGAACTTACTGTACAGCATAGGGAACTCTGCTCAATACTCTAGTAACCTAAACGAGCAAAGAATTTGAAAAAGAATAGATACATGTGCATGCAAAACTGAATTACTTTGCTGTACCCCTGAAACAAATATGATGCGGGTAATCAACCATACTCCAATACAAAATCAAAATTAAAAAATAAAAATTTAAAAAATATTTTTAAGTGTTTGAAAAAAAGCAGGACTTCAACATATTAACTGTATCCTCTCGGAGTGGAGATTTTGTCTTCTATTCAGTTCTCTGAATTTTCCTTTTCCACGATGAACAGACATGGCACCTCATTTACACCTGCAGTGGGGAACATTCTTTCAATCCATTCTAATTTCGACTGAGGTACCCACATGCCCAGCAAAAGTGGATTCAGTTCCTGACTATCTCGCAGCTCAGCGGCCGAGTGGTCTGGATCTGAGGAGAGACAGGTGACCAGGTGGTTGAGAGCAGTCCTCAGCCTGTTCCCTCTTCTTCCTGCTGCAAAGTGAGTGAGAGCTAGGAGCAGGTCAGCTCCCTACCGGTCAGCTGCTCCTCCCAAAACAGGGGCTGCCTTCCCTGGACACAGCCACTGATTGTTTTGTCTTCCAAAGAGGAGAGAGTCTTCCTCCAAGATGAGCTTGGCTTCTACCTCTGTCAAAAGAAAGATGCTTTTGTGGCTTCTAGTTTCCAGCCCCTCCATTTCCAGTGCTTCTGGGCCCGAGAGGACCCTGGATATACCCATCTGATGAAGGAGTCCCCAGCTGCTCCACAAGGGCCTCCCAGGTCAGGGGTGTCTCCAGGGCCTGTTCCACACCCAGCAGCAATCCACCCACTGAATCATTCATTCACTCCTCAACAGATGCCCCTGACCCAGGCAGAGTCCAGTGTAGACAAGACTGTGTTCATGTCTATATGAATGCCAGCTAGTAAACAGGTCTAGGCATAGCAGCCTCAGATAATGAAAATGCCAGGAATAAACATATAACAGGGCAGTGGGACAGGAGAGGCCACCCAGCTAGGGTAGTCAGGCATGGGGCTCTGTCACAAATAAGCAGGGGATTGACAAGAGTCGGGGGTGAGGAGTTTGTAAGTGTAGGGGAGGACTTTAGGCAATGGAAACAAAATCCTAAGGCCTGGAAGCAGAAATCAAATAACAGCCAATGTATTGTGCAATAGAGTGGGCGCTGTTTTCTTAGTGCTTTGAATATTTTACTCATTTAATCCTCACAGTGATTCTAGGAGAGAGGTGCTATTTTATCCCTATTTTATAAATGAAGAAATGGAAAATCAGAGAGGGTAAGTCATTTGCCTAAGGCCAGACATCAAATCAACAGTCTATCATTTCATTTTTAGGGATCCAAATACTGGTTTCAGCAGTAATAAACATTTAATCCTTCTTCTGTAAAATCATGACTATATATAGGCCTTTAATGTCTAGGAATATTCTATTATTCTGTCATCTCTTTTGGAATAGGTGATGGGATCAATTCTGTCTTAACACTGTCTCCTTCAAAAGCAAAAGCTAAGTAGCTGTGCCCCCTTCCCAGGTCAAGGCGAATCCCTACACTGCCCATTGCTGCTCACGATCCATGAGCATAGCAAGGACATGCAGGCTGTCAGGGCCTGGTCCTGGGTGCGGGGCTGTCCAGAGCCGAGAGAAGCTCAGAGCGGGCCTGACTTCCGTCCCCAGCCCAGGTGTGTGCAGTCCACAGGGAGAGGGTTTGAGGCCCCTCCAAGGAAGCGGAGGCCTGGCCAGGTGCACCCCTCTCCAGAGTCAGGGCCGCACTTAGATGCCGGCAGACGTCCAGGTGGGGAGTGCAACATCCTGGGGTGCTCAGGGCCTGTCCAAAGATCCAGATGTTTGGCGTCGACAGCCCCCAAACTTGGGTGAATTAATCTGACACTTTTTTTTTTTTATAGAGTGTAGGCACAGCTGTCCAAAGGAAGCTTGTTTGTATTCGCTCCTTCTCTCCTGGCTCGAGTGTGCTTTGAGTTCTGATTCTAGCAACCTTTTGGCAGCTCTTTCTTCCATTCTTGTGCTGGGAAAAACCCAAGAGTCCCCCAACGCCTGTAGGAAGTGGGGAGAGCAGGGGCCTGGCCTATTTGATGGAGCGTTGGAAAGGCGGCTGCGGATGAAATAGTGCTATGGAAGAGGGGGCCCTGCCCGGGATGGGGGCTCGATAGATGACTTTTTAGGTCATTCTCCATTTTTGGCTTCAAGGACCCTCAGGCAAGTTCAGCAGGCTCCTTCCCCACTCCTGGAACCCAGAAAGAGGACTTCCTTAGAAGGCTTTGGAGGGGGCGTGAGGCACAGAGACAGGAGGGCTGGAAGAGACCCCACAGGGGATGCTGCTGTCCCTTTCCTTCTCCCAGCCACCAGCATCCTCAGGGTCCCCTCTGACCGGCTGAACAGACCGCTTGCCCTTCCCGGAGCACCCTGCGATCTCCGCTCCCCTCCCTCCCTTCTTCAGCTCCTCCAAGTCTCCTTCACCCCTCTTGGCTCAGGCCCCATGTCCCCCTCCCTGCAGCCTCTCCCTGGGAGCAGAGGCGCACCCCCACGGCCACGTTCATCACTTGGCACATCTGCAGGGCAGGACAAGACCATCCATCTCCATAGCTCCCTCCCCAGGCTGCAGGCCGGACCGGACAGCGCCGTGATAGCTCAGTGAAGGTCTATCCACGTGGAATGAAGCGAGGAGCTGCCCGAGGAGGAAGAGATGCTCCCAGAGTCGGCAAAAGCTGCGCCTAAGGGGGTGGGGGTGGGGTCCTCTGCTGGCACTGAGGCTGCAAGCTGGGCGCTTGCAGTTTGGGAACACAGATCTGCATCCTCTGAGGTTTCTGTTTTACTTTTTTTTTTTTTTTTTTAAATTGAAGTGTTAACTTTGAAAATCAGAAGATTGTACTTAAAAATCCAAATACCTGGTGTCAAGTGTAGAATACCAGACGGTCCCAGCAGGAGCGGCCGGGGCTGGGCGGGGCGGCCCCTTGGCTGGGCTCAGCCGGCCTTTTCCCTGCGGCCCCCGGCCTGGCCCTGGGCTCCTCTCTCTCTACACGCTGGGAGCTGGGAGGTGTTGCCTCGGCAACGGGCACACAGAAAAGGACCTTCCCCACATTTGGCTTGGGGCCAGCCCGGGATTTTAAATCACACTCTAGAGCTGCCTTTTAGCTTCTCGGAAGGAAAAGAGAGCTTGAGGGTGGTTCAGAGCATCTCCGCAGACCGGCTGCCGGAAGCACGCGTTCTCCCGCAGACCTGCCGGGCAGAGCGTTGCTCCAGGCTCCCCTTGCTCTCCAGAAAACCGAGCGGGCGGCCTGCTGCCGTCCTCACAGGCGTGTGTGGAAGGCACGCCCAGCTCCCCCAAGGACCAGACACGCTCCTCCCTCGGTTTTCACTGCTGGTCAATTTCTGTTCATTACGAGTGATGGACAGGGACACCTGGCGTGCTGCGGCCCACGCGGTCGCCAAAAGGCAGATAGGACTGAGTGAGCGAACAAGTCCATTCAATGAAATTCAATTTTAGTTAGAAATATCAATACAAGCAAGAAGCCCGGAGTGGAGGTGGGTGAATGTGAGTGTAGAGGAGGGCGGAGGGAGAAGGGGAGGGCTCCAGAGGGGTCCCAGGAGCCATCGTGGGGATGACGAGGTGCCCACTGTTTTGATGGTGGTGAGGGTTTCAGGGAGGCCCACCTGCGTCTAAGTTATCACACTGTGCCCTTGCAACGTGCACGGCTTGGTATATGTCAGTTATACCTCGATGAAGGTTTTTTTTTGTTTGTTTTGTTTTTTAAAAGAGGTACCTGTTGAATGTAGTTAAAAGGTGAAGGCTTGACATGAGAGTGAAAACCTCATTTGTGACCCCTGCTTGGACAGAGTGTCGGGCATTTGGGAAAGGAGGTCAGTAGGGAGGGGCCCAGGGCAGGGTTCAGAGGCCCCGGGGCCAGGGAGGCCCTGCACCCTCAGGAAATCTACCTTTTTCTCACTTGTGCTGCCCCTGCCCCTCCTGGGGCTTCCTTCCCCGGGTCCCCTCAGAAGGGGGCTTCTTCCAAAGCCTGGTGGGAGGGGGAGTCCCCCAGCAGACCCTGCCTTGCAGAGCCTCTCTCTGGAAGCAAAAGGCCTGGGGCCGCCCCCTCCCGCTCTGCCGCCTGCTCACTGCTGCGGCCTCTCCCAGGGACTCTGGGCTCTGTCTTTGTCTTTGCTGAAACCCACAGTTTACGAATCAATAATAAGTGTCTGTGAAACAACTAAAGAAGTAAAACTGAGTGGCCCGTGCCAGGCACAGGAGGTCAACTCCCTGAACGTTCTTCCTCTGCCCCCTGCCCACCGCCCCTCCAAAGGCCCGCAGGGTGTGCCGTGGACTAGCACGGGTGGTCGGCTTGCCTTACGCCCCCTCCAGTCCGGTTCCTGTGGGCAGCCTGGGATCGCTGCTCTACATCTCCCTAATGAACTCTGACGTTCCTGGAAAGCATCTGTTTTTCCAAAACGCTGCCAGGGGTGGAGTGGGCGAGTGGAGAAGGCGGGGCACAGGGCCTTGGGGGAAAGCTGGCTGCCCCTTCTGCAGGGGAGCTGCTTGGGGAACCCGTGCGGGGCTGGACTGCAAGGCGTGCGGGGACCTCCACTGTGGGCAGCCGCAGGCCAGAGGGAGCTGGTCCTACCATGGGACCCGCTTTTAGTGGAGGGGGCGTCCGTCCTGTGTCCAGAAGGGCTAGACCCTGTGCTTGTTCTGGCCATCTCGATGGTGCTCAAGGGTTTGGAGCTCCTGAAGGGAGAGGTGAGGATCGAAAAGGATCAGAGTCGGGCTGGGACAGCTCCTAGGTCCAGGCGTCAGTGTCCTGACCTCAGGGTGGGCTTGTAGGAAGGGGCAGCCCTGGGCAGTCTTGGGGAGAAGGAGATGAACAGATCCTGGCAGCACCTAGCCAAGGGGGCAACATTCAGCACAGGAGGCGTGGGTCCAGACACGGGTACCTTGGTCCTGCCCTTGCTCTTAGGCCATCTGTCCCAACCCTTCACCCCGGCAGCTCATCATCAAGCGGGCGTATCACCCCCAGCTTGCCCTGCTCCCCTTCCCAGCCCTTCTCCCGTTTCCCCACATTTGGGTTCATTTTCTCCCCCTAGCTTTGACTCTGAGAATCACCTCTCAGCTTTGAACATTCACTGCCCTCAGAGCCCAGGAGGCAGTCAGTCCCAGGGGATGGTATTGACCACCTGCTAGTCCGGCTCAGCTCTGACCCAGTCCTGGAGCAAGGGTGATGCGGGCGACCCTACAGTCCACTTAGACCCACAGGTGAGACTGGACGAGAGCCTGGTGACGTGGACGGGACCGACACTGCAGCCCTGAGCCATCAGCCACTGCGGCTCCGAACCCCGCCCACCCCACACACTTCCCAGCCAGCAGGGCTGGGGCGTGTGGGGGCCCCTACCCTGATTTGGATTAAGTCCAGGGTTGGCCGTGGTGGTTGAGCAGGGCATTGGACAGAGCCTGTGAGAACTAGCCTCAGTGACCACTTGGTTATTTATTGCTTTGTGAGGAACCACCCCCACCCCAAAAACGTAGTGGCTTAAACCATCTGTCACTTACCACCACCGTCTCTTGTGCTTCAGGAGGCTGGTCTGTCAGTTCTGGCTTGGCTGTTCTCACTCAGGATGCGCTGTGGTGTTTCAGTGAGATGATAGCAGGGCCTGAAGTTGTCTCAGACGGCCTCTTCACCCATCTTTTGGGCATCTGATACTGGCTGTCAGCTGGGACCTCAACTGGGACATCTCCATGTAGCCCCTCAATACACATGGGCTTCCCCAAAGTATGGCAGCCAGCTTCCAAGGACAAAGGGTCCCCAAGGGAAGCCTTGTGGAAGCCATCTTGTCTGTTATGACCATGTTTCTCAAGTAATGCTGCATCATTTCTGCCTCTTCTACTTGTCAGAAGGGATGTTTCAACCTGGCCCAGATTCAAGAAGAGGAGAATCAGACTGCCTCCTGAGGAGTGTCAAAGAATGTATGGACAGGTTTCTAAACCTCCTGGATGATTCCTGCTGAGCTGGGCCTGGGGGACAAAAGGCATGGAAACAAGTTAATTTCTGATTTTATCCCCCCTCCCCCATTGCCTGGAGGAAAACTTCCAGAATCTTCTGCCCCAAGGTGGTTTTCCTATTGATGATCTCTTATAATAAGCTTTCAGCTCAAAGATGCCTGCTCATGGGGCTCAGACACTGGGGACTCTTTAATGGGTGTAACTGGCCTTCTTGGTGGGGGGGCCACACCCTCAGTACACAGCACAGCATTCACATGTTGGGGGGAGGGCAGTCCTGCTAAGCCCAGGGACATGCCTTCTGAGGGATGGTGCACTGTTTTAGGGCATGAACTCTGGGTTCTGCCTTTGTCAGTTCAGTTCAGTTCAGTCACGCAGTCGTGTCCGACTCTGCAACCCCATGAATTGCAGCATGCCAGGCCTCCCTGTCCATCACCAACTCCCAGAGTTCACTCAGACTCACGTCCATTGAGTCGGTGATGCCATCCAGCCATTCCATCCTCTGTCATCCCCTTCTCCTCCTGCCCCCAATCCCTCCCAGCATCAGAGTCTTCCAATGAGTCAACTCTTTGCATGAGGTGGCCAAAGTACTGGAGTTTCAGCTTTAGCATTATTCCTTCCAAGAAATCCCAGGGTTGATCTCCTCCAGAATGGACTGGTTGGATCTCCTTGCAGTCCAAGGGACTCTCAAGAGTCTTCTCCAACACCACAGTTCAAAAGCATCAATTCTTCAGCACTCAGCTTTCTTTAAGTCCTGCTAAGCCCAGGGACATGCCTTCTGAGGGATGGTGCACTGTTTTAGGGCATGAACTCTGGGTTCTTGCCTTTGTCAGTTCAGTTCAGTTCAGTCACGCAGTCGTGTCCGACTCTGCAACCCCATGAATTGCAGCATGCCAGGCCTCCCTGTCCATCACCAACTCCCAGAGTTCACTCAGACTCACGTCCATTGAGTCGGTGATGCCATCCAGCCATTCCATCCTCTGTCATCCCCTTCTCCTCCTGCCCCCAATCCCTCCCAGCATCAGAGTCTTCCAATGAGTCAACTCTTTGCATGAGGTGGCCAAAGTACTGGAGTTTCAGCTTTAGCATTATTCCTTCCAAGAAATCCCAGGGTTGATCTCCTCCAGAATGGACTGGTTGGATCTCCTTGCAGTCCAAGGGACTCTCAAGAGTCTTCTCCAACACCACAGTTCAAAAGCATCAATTCTTCAGCACTCAGCTTTCTTTATAATCCAACTCTCACATCCATACATGACCACTGGGAAAACCATAGCCTCGACCAGACGGACCTTTGTTGGCAAAGTAACAAAGGTTTCTTCTTTGAATACGCTATCTAGGTTGGTCATAACTTTCCTTCCAAGGAGTAAGCGTATTTTAATTTCATGGCTGCAATCACCATCTGCAGTGATTTTGGAGCCCCAAAAAATAAAGTCTGACACTGTTTCCACTGTTTCCCCATCTATTTCCCATGAAGTGATGGGACCAGATGCCATGATCTTTGTTTTCTGAATGTTGAGCTTTAAGCCAACTTTTTCACTCTCCTCTTTCACTTTCATCAAGAGGGGGGAAATCTTTTTCCTCTATCCTCTTGAGTTCTTCACCTGAAAGTGAAAGTGTTAGTTGCTCAGTCATGTCTGACTCTTTACGACCCAAAGGACTGTAGCCTGCCAGGCTCTTTTGTCCATGGGATTCTCAAAGCAGGAATACTGGAGTGGGTAGCCATTCCCTTCTCCAGGTGAGATCTTCCTGACCCAGGAATCAATCCTGGGTCTCCCACATTGCAGGCAGATTCTTTACCATCTGAGCCACCAGGAGACCTGCAAATCAAACTTAACAAAAATAAAGAACAGATGGAGGTACACACATATGTATGCACAGGACTTCACAAAGAAATGTGACTCAAAGAGGCTCTCAGAATTTTGAGTTTGTATGCTAATTTCCCCTTCATGGGTCATAGCCATGTTGTGACAAAGGGGCTTGCATAAGTCAATGAAGCTAGCAGCCATGCCATGCAGGAACACTCTAGATGGACAGTCATAGTGAAGAGTTCTAACAAAACCTGGTTTACTGGAGAAGGAAATGGCAAACCACTCCAGTATTCTTGCCTTTAGAACCCCATGAACAAAAGCAAGATATGACACGGGAAGATGAGTCCTCCCAGGTTGGATGGGGTCCAGTATGCTACTGGGGAACAGTAGAGGGCAATAACAATAGCTCCAGAGAGAATCAAGTGCTTGGGCCAAAGTAGCAATGACACACAGTTGTGGATATGTCTGATGTTGAAAGTAAAGTCTGATACCATAAAGAACAATATTGCATATTAACCTGGAATGTTGCTGCTGCTAAGTCACTTCAGTCGTGTCTGACTCTGTGTGACCCCATAGATGGCAGCCCACTAGCCTTCCCCGTCCCTGGGATTCTCCAGGCAAGAACATTGGAGTGGGTTGCCATTTCCTTCTCCAATGCATGAAAGTGAAAAGTGAAAGTGAAGTTTCTCAGTCGTGTCTGACTCTTCGTGACCCCACAGACTGCAGTCTACCAGGCTCCCCCATCCATGGGATTTTCCAGGCAAGAGTACTGGAGTAGGTGCTTCCAGGAGCCAGCATGGGAGATCCCACCCATGACAAGATCATGCGGAGGAGACCTGACAGGCAGGGCAGATCAGGACTCAAGGGACTCCCTGGACCTGCTCGAGCATCTACCCCAAACCAAAATCTGTCTGTCTACTGTTTACTATATTATGCCTTTCACCAACTCTTCTGACATTAACAGGGCTATCCACCTATTAACAGGGCCTTTCCACCTTTCTCTGGAGAAGATCAACTTAGGGTTCTAGTTGATAAGTCTCCTGGGCATGAAAGGAGTATTTCAATTCAAACCCCCCTGTTAGCATTCTAGCCTGCTTGGCAGGTTTATCCACACTCTTGAAACTAATGCACATGATTGTTCACAAACTTCCAACATGAAAGGCACAGGAAGCCTAAACATTCTAAAAGTCCTAATGGGCGTAGAGCCCTTTAAGGGGTGAAAAATTACTAGAATAGTATTGGCAAAGGCTTCATTATTGGGCCAATGCTTGCTGCCAAGTTCCCATATCCCGTATCCACTGTGCACCTGGGAGTGCATTAGTTAATGTAGTTGGAATGTAAGAAAAACAAGTAGTAGCCTTGGTATTCACCACATCAGACCTTTGAGCTAATAAGTTCTTTCTTTGTTGTGACCCACTGCACCTCTGCTCCATGAGAATGTAACTCTGTTTAGTACTTTCTGAGGCTGACACAGATTAGAAACACAAAGAAAGAAAACACTTCAAGGGAAAACAAGTTTTCTGGTTGATCAACCTTTATCAAAAAAGGGTCATAAAATGTCAACAGGCCTCCAGGCAAGAAGATAATGTACATAACATAACCCTTGTTTATACAAAGGCATACAGAAGAAAACCCTGGTTCTGATAAGGGCAAAACTGCTGGAGTGTTTGGGCTGACTCTGCATGACCTTGCATCTTTCATTTCCCTCTATGTACAAATCAGGGTATATACAAAAGCTCCTTTTGAAAATAAAGTTACGAGCCTTGCTTCACCTAAGCTTGGTCTCCCCGTGTCATTCTTTCTTTCTCTCTCTCTCTCTTTCTCTCTCTCTTTCTCTCTCTCTTTCTTTTTTCTCTGCTCTCACCAATGCCATTCATCCTGAGGGTATCCCTGGATTCTGCTGAGGCTGGACCCTGGCAGGGTGCCATCGCCTTCTCCAAACCTGGAATGTTAGGTCCACGAATTAAGGGACATTGGATGTGGTCAAGCAAGAAATGGCAATACTGAACATTGACATCCAAGGAATCAGTGAACTAAAATGGATAGGAATGGATGAATTTAATTCAGATGACCATTGTATCTACTACTGTAGGCAAAAATCCCTTAAAAGAAGTGGAGTAGCCCTCATAGTAAACAAATAGTCTGAAATCCAGTACTTGGGTGCAATCTCAAAAAGACAGAATGATCTTGGTTTGTTTCCAAGGCAAACCACCCAACATCTCAGAAATACAGGTCTATGCCCCAACCACTGATGCCAAAGAAGCTGAAGTTGACTGGTTCTATGAAGACCTAAACACCTTCTAGAACTAACACACAAAAAAGGTGCTCTTTCATCACAGGAGATTGGAATGCAAAAGTAGGAAGTCAAGGGATACCCAGAATAACAGGCAAGTTTGGCTTTGGAGTACAAAATGAAGCAGGGCAAAAGCTAACAAAGTTTCGCCAAGAGAACACACTCTTTTCCAACAATAGAAGAAATGATTCTACACTTGGACATCACCAATCAATACTGAAATCAGATTTATGTTCTTTAGAGTCAAATATGGAGAAGCACTATACAATCAGTAAAAACAATACCTGGAACTGACTGTGGTTCAGATAATGAGCTCCTTATTGCAAAATTCAGGCTTAAATTGAAGAAAGTAGAAAAAAAACAGTAGACCATTCAGGAATAACCTAAATCAAATCCCTTATGATTACACTGTGGAGGTGATGAATAGATTCAAGGATTAGATCTGGTAGATAGAGTGCCTGCAGAATTATGGATGTAGGTTCATAATACGGTACAGGAGGCAGTGACCAAACTATCCCAAAGAAAAAGAAGTGGTTGAGGAGTCTTTATAAATAGCTGAGGAAAGAGGACAAGTGAAAGTCAAGGGCGATTGGGAAAGATATACCCAACTGAATGCAGACTTCCAGAGAATAGCAAGGAGAGATAAGAAAGCCTTTTTAAATGAACAACACAGAGAAATAGAGGAAAACAATAGAATGGGAAAGACTAGAGATCTCTACGAGAAAACTGTAGATATCAAGGGAACATTTCATGCAAGGCTGGGCATGATAAAGGACAGAAATTGTAAGGACCTAACAGAAGGAGAAGTGGCAAGGATATACAGAACTATACGAAAAAGATTCTAATGACCCAGATAACCTTGATGGCGTGGTCACTTACCTACAGCTGGACCTCCTGGAGTATGAATCAAGTGGACATCTCTATGAAAAAAGCTAGCGGAGGCAATGTAAAGAATCTGCCTGTCAATGCAGAAGACGCAGGAGACCTGGGTTCAATCCCTGGGTCAGGAAGATCCCTTGGAAGAGGAAATAGAAACCCACTCCAGTATTCTTGCCTGGAAAATTCCATGGATAGAGGAGCCTGCAGGACTATAGTCCATGGGTTCACAAAGAGTCAGACACAACTGAGCACACACATACACGCAGTGGAGGTGATGGAATTCCAGCTGAACTATTTAAAATCCTAAAAGATGATGCTGTTACAGTGCTGAGCTCAATATGTCAGCAAATTTGGAAAACTCAGCAGTGGCCACAGTACTGGAAAAGGTCAGTTTCCATTCCAATCTCAAAGAAGGGCAATGCCAAATAATGTTCAAACTATTGTACAATTGCACTCATTTCACATGCTAGTAAGGTTATATTCAAAAATCTTTCAAGTTAGGCTTCAACAGTATGTGAACCAGATGTACAAGCTGGGTTTCTAAGAGGCAGAGGAACCCAGAGATCAAACTGCCAACATTCATTGGATTACAGAGAAAGCAAGGGAATTCCAGAAAAATGTCTACTTCTGTTTCATTAATTACGCTAAAGCCTTTGACAGTGTGGATCCAATAAACTGTGGAAAATTCTTAAAGAGATGGGAATACCAGACCACTTTGCCTGTCTCCCAAGAAACCTATATACAGGTCAAGAAACAATAGTTAGAACCAAATATGGAACCACTGACCAGTTTCAAATTGGGAAAGGAGTATGTCAAGGTTGTATATTGTCACCCTGCTTATTTAACTTCTATGCAGAGTACATCATGTGAAATGCTGAGCTGGATGAATCACAAGCTGGAATCAAGATTGCTGGGAGAAATATCAGTAACCTCAGATATTCAGATGATACCACTCTAATGCAGAAAGTGAAAAAGAACTAAAGAGCCTCCTGATGAAGGTGAAATAGGAGAGTGAAAAAGCTGCTTGAAACTTCACACTCAAAAAACAACATCATGGTGTCTGGTCCCATCATGTCATGGCAAGCAGAAGGGGAAAAAGTGGAAGCAGTGACAGATTTTATTTTCTTGGGCTCCAAAATCACTGCAGATGGTGACTGAGGCATGAAATTAAAAGACATTTGCTCTCTGGAAGGAAAGCTATGGTAAACCTAGACAGCATATTAAAAAGCACAGACATCACTCTGCCAACAAAGGTCCATATAGTGAAAGCTATGGCTTTCCGAGTAGTCATGTACTGATGTAAGAGTTGGTACATAAAGAAGGCTGAGCACTGAAGAAATGATACCTTGGAAATGTAGTGCTGGAGAACACTCTTGAGGGTCAATCAGACTGCCAGGAGATCCAACCAGTCAATCCGAACGTAAACCAACTTTGCATATTCATTACAAGGACTGATGCTGAAGCTCCAGTACTTTGGCCACCTGATGCATCAAGCTGACTCACTGGAAAAGATCCTGATGCTGGGAAATATTGAAGGCAGAAGGAGAAGGGAAGGCTGGGAATTAGATGGTAACATAGTATCACTAACTCAATGGAAGTGAATTTGAGTAAACTCCAGAAGATGGTAGAGGAAAGAGGAGCCTGGCATGCTGACATCCATGGGGTCACAAAGAGTCAAACATGGCTTATTGATGGAAAAACAACAACAAATACCAATTTAACAAAGAGCCAATAAAGAAAAAGGCAAAGGAAAAGAGTCTGGGGTTTCTAGCAATGGTCAGCTGTGGGAAGACAAGCATGTGGGGGAAAGTAATAGAAAACTATGGGTATTTCAGCAATATTTATTTATGCAGATTCAAGTCCAGAGCAGCCTCCAGTAATAAGAATGGTTTCTTCCTGGTATGGGAGAAGGGAGGGGAACACCTTCTCAGAGGGAAATTTATGCTGTCTTTAGGCATACAGAAATGGGGGAGAGAGCTTTTCCCGTGTCTGCTGTTTCTCAATTGCCTTCAACTCAAAATAATCCTTTTGCCATAGGAGCATATTTGGGGGTGGCATATTCTGATCTCTCACCTTTCTGCCACAGTGCCTTTGAATTTCCCACCACACTGCCTTTGCTGCAACCAGAGATGCATGCTGGAGTCAGACAATATAGGTGAGATTCCCAGCTCTCCCCTGTCCAGTGGTAAAATCTCTAGCAAGGCTGGCCAGTTTCCTGAGCCTGTTCCCTGTTCTCTAAAGAAGAGGGAGCCCCACACAGGCCGTCTGAAGCCTTCTGTGGGATAGGATGAGATAATGTCTTATGTAGCATGTAGTAGGTACTTGACGTACATCAGCTGGAAGCCGAAAGACAACATGCTGCATTAGAAAGGGAATGATGATGGGAACAGGATGGCCCAGCCATGCAACACGTCACTCCAAAGACCCTAATAAATATTATTTCATTGTGTGATCGGGAACATGAAAGCTCCAGCCAGTGCTTGGCCCAGGTCAAAGAACCCACGGTGGCGGCAGGGGTCCTGGTCCCACACAACTGCTGCTACTGGCAGTGCTCACTAAGGCAATCACACCTGACGACCCTTGTTGGTATCCCCAGGCCCCAGAAAGGTGTGGATGGATGGGAGGTTTGCAAAGGGCTGTGCTGCCAGCTGGGACTCCCTTGGCCAGAGGGTGGTCCTGAGGGTTGAGGTTACTCTGAAGACAAGTGAGAAGGGGAGACAACAGCAAGGCCAGGAAGGAGGCCTGGGGGCAAGGATGACAGAACCAGAAAGAGGCAGGAAGGCAGCAGGGTTTCAGTGCAGGGACGAGCACATGGCGTGGCATGGAGCCCTGCGGGGACAGAGTGAGAGCTTGGTCAGGCCTGCCCCGGGCAGCGCATGGAGCCCGCGTCACTGCAGCATGGGGGAAGCTGCAGCTGGCAGCTCCGTGAAGGTGCCCGCTCAGGGACCAAGAGGCCAGGAAGAGGAGGAGGCCCGGCTGGGCACTGCAAAGGGCGAGGTGCGCTTGCAAGGAGCCAGAAGGGGGGCAGGAAATGACGTGAGTCTGAATCTGGGCAGGATGGATGGCAGACTGGCCGCCTCACAGAAGGTGTGTGCCCCAGTCCTCTGCTATCGATTGAATGTTTATGTCCCCTAAAATCATACAGTCCAGACCCCCAATGTGATGGCATTAGGAGGTGAGCCTTTGGGAGGTGAGTAGGTCATGAGGGTGGCGCATTCATGAATGGCATTGGTGCCCTCGCAAGAGCCCCAAGAACTCCTTCAGCCCGTCCACTGTGAAGGACAGAGTGAGATTTCCCAGCCACCAGAACTGTGAGAAAAAACGGATTATCATTTAAGCCGCTAGCCTGTGGGATGTATGTTACAGCAGCTCAGCAGACCAAGGCACCCTTTGACCCCAAGGAGATAATTTTCCCTTGGGAGGTGTGGGGCCGGGGTGGGAGGGAACGTGGTTCTCAGGGCTGAGCATCTTAGGTGCTGGAGAGGAGTGGAGCAAAGGGGGCTCTGCCGCTGCCTGAAAGGAGAGCAGCAGCGAAACCACCCAGGAAACCTGCCTGCAGCTTCCGCCACAGCGAGGACAGGCCCCTCGTGACAGGCAAGCCCCGAACAGGCACAGGATGTTCATGGAGACAACATTCCTGGGACCTGGACCAGACAAAGCCCAAGTCCACCAACAACAGAAAAGATGAGAAAATGGCTCTGCTCGAAGGATGGGATGCAGTTAAAATGAGGTCATGAGGGCATGTGAATGCTAAGTCGCTTCAGCTGTGTCCTACTCCTGGTGGCTCTATGACTGAGGCCCACCAGGCTCCTCTGTGGGATTCTCCAGGCCAGAACACTGGAGTGGGTGGCCATGCCCTCCTCCAGGGGATCTTCCCCACCCAAGGATCGAACCCACATCTCTTTCATCTCCTGCACTGGCAGGCAAGTTTTTTTTTTTTTTTCCACTAGCACCACCTGGGTTCAAATGGTAAAGCGTTTGCCTACAATGCGGGAGACCCAGGTTCAGTCCCTGGGTTGGGAAGGTCTCCTGGAGAAGGAAATGGCAACCCACTCCTGTATTCTTGCCTGGAGAATCTCACGGATGGAGGAACCTGGTGGGCTACAGTCCATAGGTTGCAAACAGTTGGACTTCACTTTCACTTTCCACCTGGGTAGCCCATGAGGGTGGGCCCTGGTCCAATCTGACTGGTGTCCTTATAAGAGGAGAAGATTCAGACACAGACACTCACAGAAGGAGAGCGTCAGAGGACATGGGGGAAGACAGTTACCTCGAGCCAAGGTGAGAGGCCCCGGGAGAAACCAGCCCTGTCAGCACCTTGATTTTGGACTTCCAATCCCCAGAACCCTGAGGAATAGATTTCTGCTTACGTGTCCCAGTCTATGGTGCTTTATTTGTGTCCTTCTGAGAAGACCAAGACAAGGGCCTTCAGTCCAGATCTGGGCAGCAGGCGGCTCCCATCTCCTCCTCGCCTCCCCACTCTTGGTGACGCTGTCATCCTGCAGGGTTCTACCAGCAGGCGGAAACTCACCACTCACCTGGGCCGGGCTTCTGCCTGCTCTCTGGACCTGGAGAGAAGCTGGTGCCCTGTCTGAGGTATGCAGGTCATGGCTAGTCTGCCACCACCAAGGTGGGTGGTCCCTCAGGGAAACAGGCTGCAGCAGAAGGTGCTTGGCATGATCCCAAAGGGCCTGACCCTCCATCCCAGCTGCCTACCGGAATCACGGAATTCAAACGTACACCCTGGCTGAATCCACCCAGACCAGTTAAAGTGAGACAGAAAATCTGAACCTGACTTGCGTTTACTGTTACCATTTCCCCAGAGTCTTAATGGGCAGCAAGACGCAGAGCTCCTCTGAAGGGACTTTACATGCTCAGGGGCTGCTGCTCTGCCCACTTGATGCCACTCCTCATGTAACTTGAATGCGCTCTTGATACTGGCCCCAAAGGCCCCCTCCGTCTTGTTGCTAAATCCTTGCTTGGTAACCAGCACTGTTAACACTCTTCCACAGAAACATCTCTGTGGTGTGGCTCTTCCTGTAGGAATCATGTGTCTTTTCCGTTATCATAACCAGCTTTTCCAGGCAGACAGATCATGGGCTCAGATCTCTTCCCCGATCACACCTGCTTCCTCCCCACAAGCCTAGGTGACATGAAGTCAGCCACTTGCTCTGGGAATGCGAGAACCGAGACGGAAAGAAGAGGCCTCCTGGCCCTCGCACCCCCTCCAGGCACACAAGGCGGCAGGAAGCCGGGCTGGGGGGGGCCCCTAGGGGCAGGGGTGGTGCAGAGGAGACAGGCTGACCCGGGTCCAAAGCTTGGCTCTGCCGCTTCCTAGCGGTGTGCTCCACGCCAAGTGCTCTCAGGAGGGTGAGCCTCGGTGCGCTCCTGTCGACAGCGGGACCGCAGTGCCCAGCTTCAGGGATGAGTGAGACGTGCGTGTGCCTGGGGTAGCAGCAGGGAGCCCTCCTTGGTTGCTCCTGATTTTCCCTCCCCACCTTGCACGCTTTTGGCCTCCAGTGATGCCCACCATCATACTTACCAGAGATCCCCACACAGGTTAGGAGGGTGTACTCACGGGACTCTCCCTGGCTGATCGCCACCTACTTCTAGAAGCTCCCTCTCCTGCTTTTCCTTCTGAGAGCTGCCAGCCAGTGTCTGCCAGTGTCCAGGCTCGGGAAGGGCGGGAAAGAGGAAAGGCTGGGGCAGGTAGGCAGGGCGGGAGTGGGCCGCCTTCTCTTGGCCTCCCGGAACACCCTTGCAGCAGCTCTGAGGACAGGCTGGCGCCGCACACTGCACACTTTGCCTCTTTGCTCCCAGGAGTCAGGCGGTCTGGACAGACTGGGAGAGCAAGCTCCTCAGGGCCTGTGAGCTGGGCAGTGTCTTTGCGGGGATTAGACGGTGTCTGTCTGGGCAGTAGCAGCCTATGGGCATGGCTTGACAGGGGGGCTGTGGGTTGAATTTCAAATCAAATTTGCCTCCCAGCAGGGCACCTGTGACACAACACAACTACACGGTTGAGCAGAAGGGCCCTGAAGTAACTGACACTCAACTGTCACATGAGAAAGCCATTCCCAGCAAGGGAAACTCCAGTTTATCCCAAGGCCGGATTTTCCACCAGAAGGAGGATCTCCTTGAGGGAGGCAGTGGGCTTGGATCCCCTCGGGTCCCCTCTGTGCCCCGCAGAGAGTGGATCTGTGCTCCCTGCTCCTGGCTCTGCTCTGACCCTGGAGACGGCCCTGAGCCAGGATTTCTCCGCGGATACACAGGACCTGAGTGATCATGGGGGCAGACCCCTTCCTGCAGAGGCAGTGCGGGCCCCCAGCTGCCACAGGGCATCCTAGGAGGAGATGCCTGTACCTGTCCTCCGCATGGGATGCTGCAGGGTTCTGACCCCAGCTTCCCTTTGAAATGGGAGCCCTTCCTTCCTGTTGACTCCGCCACTCATTCATGGATCCTGCCAGGAACTGTTGAGCACCTACTGTATGTGCCTAGAAAAGCTAACTATGGGGTTAGAGGAAGTTGGAGAGGGAGTCATCCTCCTTCCTAACTGACAAAGGCAGAAGGAATTTAGGCTAAGGGGGCTTTCTAGCAGAAATACATTCCTCACCTTATGAATGACTGATGTGTGCTCAGCACTGTAGCAAGAGGGTCACAGAGGAAGTCTAGAGCCCTTCCTTCCTGTTGACTCCGCCACTCATTCATGGATCCTGCCAGGAACTGTTGAGCACCTACTGTATGTGCCTAGAAAAGCTAACTATGGGGTTAGAGGAAGTTGGAGAGGGAGTCATCCTCCTTCCTAACTGACAAAGGCAGAAGGAATTTAGGCTAAGGGGGCTTTCTAGCAGAAATACATTCCTCACCTTATGAATGACTGATGTGTGCTCAGCACTGTAGCAAGAGGGTCACAGAGGAAGTCTCTGCAGTGGCCTGTACTGCAGGCCTGGCCTTGCCCAGGGGGTGGCTGACCAGCTCAACAGAGTGGAATCACACCCACTGAGTCCAGAACTCCGGCCTTCCCCACCGTCATCTGTGCTTACGGCTCGTTGCTGCTTGCCTGAGGCTCCGCCCAGCCCAGTGGGGTTTCATTTGACCCAGAAAGCCTGTCCTCAGCTGAGGTTCTCAGTTCCCCCCGTGCTTGGTTTCTTGAGCTTCAGAGCTTGGCTGCAGCCAGGATGAATGGCTCCTCAGAGCTCAGTACATCCCTACTCTCCGCAGGGCCAGGGGTTCTGGAAGAGGTGTGAGCGCTCACTGCCATGCCTCAGGCTCCTGCTGGAGACACAGGAGTATCGCAGAGTCCGCTGTGTGAACCTGACCTCACAGCACGTTTACCTCTGCCTGCCCTGGGCGATGCTTTCCCACAGTGTGGGTTTGGTGGCCCCACCACACCTCTCTGAGGAATGAGAGCTCATCCACGGATCACAGGTGAGGAAACTGGGAGGCAAAGGAAGAGAAGGGGCAGCCTTGCCCCAGAACTCTAAGGGGTCACATGACACGGGGACTTTTGGATTCCGTGCCCCCTGTTTCTTTCTCCACCTCCCTCCCTGGGTCTCACCACCGTGGATGTAAACGGAGCCCAAATTCTGAGAGTCCAGCGTGCCTTCCAGCAGAGCTCCCAGTGATGTCCTGACCATCCTTCCGTGCATCCTGTGAGGGCAGCCTCTGGAGCCAGGTTGAAACATACAATGGACTATTATTTAACCATAAAAAGTAACTGAATTCTAATACTTGTTACAACAGGGATGAACTTTGAATGCACTATGCTAAGCAAAAAAGCTACAAACAAAAAAATATTAACAAATGGGACTTAAACTCAAAAGTATTTGCACAGCAAAGGAAACCATAAGCAAATGAAAGACCACCCACAGAATGGGAGAAAATATTTACGATGCAACAGACATGGAATTAATCTCCAAAAGTTACAAACAGCTCATGCAACTTAATATCAACAAAACAACTCAATCAAAAGATGGCCAGAAGACCTCAATAGACATTTCTAGAAGACAAATGAAAAAGTACTCAACATCATTAATTATTAGAAAAATACAAATCAAAACTACAATGAAATATCACCTCACACCAGTCAAAATGGCCATCATCAAAAAGTCTACCGCCGGGGTCCATCCCCAGTGGATCCAGTGATATTCAAAGGTGGGACGGAGCAGGCAGATAGGAAAGGATAGGACAGGATAGCTCAGGACAGCATAGAACAGTAGGAAATTAATGGGAAATAGGAGGCTGAATAGCTTGGTTTACGGGGAAAGCCAATAAAACCTCAAGACAAGAGGTTTGCACCATCTACGTGGGCCACCGGCGTCCGCTTGAATCTCTAAAGGGGCCCCACCATGGGTCCACTTTTCTTGCAGAACTTATAGCCAGGGCAAGTAAGTAGACGTGGCGAGCCTCCCGCTCCAGATGGGAATTCAGCCTGGAGTTAAAGTACAAGAGGACAGAAAGATAGAGAGAGGTGTGGGATCCGCTTGAATCTCTAAAGGGGCCCCACCATGGGTCCACTTTTCTTGCAGAACTTATAGCCAGGGCAAGTAAGTAGACGTGGCGAGCCTCCCGCTCCAGATGGGAATTCAGCCTGGAGTTAAAGTACAAGAGGACAGAGAGATAGAGAGAGGTGTGGGAGCCAGATGTCCCTAAAGAACGAGTTTAGGAGAGCGAGTCGTCAGAGAGACCGGCCTGCAGAACCGGTCTGGGAAGTTCTGGTCCGGAAAAACCGCTCAGAGAAAACTGTTCCCAAGAGAAACTGGTCCGGAAAGACTGCTCAGAGAAAACTGTTCCAGAGAGAATCTGGTCCCGACAGACTGCTCTGAGAAAACTGTTCTTGAGGAAGCTGGCTCCAAACTTTATTTTTCACATCCCCTATTTATACCATGAGATCAATGAGTTTATGGTGAGCCTCCCACTCCAGATGGGAGTTCAGCCTGGAGTTAAAGTACAAGAGGACAGAGATAGAGAGAGAGAGAGAGGTGTGGGAGCCAGATATTCCAAAGAACAAGTTTAGGAGAGTGAGTCGTCGGAGAGACCGGCCTGCAGAACCGGTCTGAGAAAGTGTTCCCGAGAGAATCTGGTCTGGACAAACTGCTCTGAGAAAACCATTCCCGAGGAAAACTGGTCTGGAAAGACTGCTCAGAGAAAACTGTTCTCGAGGAAGCTGGCTCCAAACTTTATTTTTCACATCCCCTATTTATACCATGAGATCAATGAGTTTCACAAATTTTGGCAATGACAGCAGCCCTGATTCTTATCGAGAGCAGGCTTAGTTTCTGCATACCTAATTGTATACACAAGTCTTAGGTAATTTACATCATCTTCCAGCCAAAAGGCCAATTCGACAATTTACAGCTCTTTTCTGATAAGTGTTATTTTTTCCAAGGTCTGGCACCATTCTCGGGAGGTACTAAGCAAAGTTACATTCTCGCATAGCAAAGACACAGCAAGGGAGGGAGAAAGCAATCAACTCAAAAGCCTAGTGTTGCTAACATCAAAAAACCACTACATATTCCCAAACATTGTTTGCATAGCAGAAACTTCCAGGTGCAGATGAGGAGGTCTGGCAGCAGTCATTGAAACAACAGTGAAACCTTATTAACAAGTTTAGGCTCTTAGAAGAAGTCTGTAACTTAAGACACTTCAAGGCTCTTTTGCCCCTCACAGCTGGGTGTTGCGAGCAATTCACAAGCTTGTAAAAGGTCAGGGGAACCTGTTTAGACAGGCTAGAGAATTATCAAAGGGGGGTTGGGCTGCGACACTCCTTTCAAATGCAGGAAGCTAAAGCCCTGAATTAACTCTTTCCGAGAAACTAGCAGAGAATAGTGGAGAAACAGACAAATACAGAACAAATTTTTATTATTGGGGCACATGCTCAGGAAAAACCAGGGAGAAATCCAATGACTAGACTGCCGTGCAATCTGAGTTTGCCACGTGACCCTGTCACGGGTGGGATTCCTCACGCTGGCTCCCAACAATTTTACATACTGGGTATTTATTTATTTATTTGTTAAAAAAATCACCACCTTTCTAAATCTTTTATTATCATGGTAGCTTTCCTTTTGATTCATTTGGGTTTTCCAAAAGTGCAATCGTGAAGTTATTTTTTATATTAGCAATTCTAAAACGTTTGACATCTGAATGTCTGAGAAAGTTTGCCTCTTAGGAACCACTGAATGGCATCAAGGCACTAGCCATGCTGGCAATGTGCTGAGGAAAATGTCTGCAAGGGAAGAAAGCAGAGCTTTTTCTGTGCTCAAATTTGTATCTCAAAGTTTTGAAGTTGCAGATGGCATTGCAAAAACGTGTGATTAATGGTCCCTGTCTCACCTTTCTCTGAAGCTCTTCCTTCTCTGCCTCCTTGACTCCATTTTCTTGTATATTATCTCTTTCCACTGCATATCCTGACATCTTTCTACCTTTTAAGGTTCTTCTTGTAGCTACCCTTTACTCTATGGTTTGTGTCTCCTTCTCAATTTATCAGTTTCTGTGGTCTTAATAATTTATATAAAAACATTTCACAGACTTCCCTGGTGGTACAGTGGATAGGAATCTGCCTGCCAATGCAGGGGACACAGGTTCAATCCCCAGTCTGGGGAGATTCCACATGCTGCGGAGCAACTAGTCCATGTGTCACAACTATTGAGCCCACAGATTGCAACTCCTGGAATGCGAATGCCTAGAGCCTGTGCTCTGCAACAAAGGATGCCACTGCAATGAGAAGCCTGCCCACCACAACTAGAGAGTAGCTCCCCCTCACTGCAACTAGAGAAAACCCAAGCACAGCAACGAAGACCCAGGGCAACCAAAAGTAAAGAAAGTAAGTAAGTAAGTAAGTAAGTAAAGTCACTCAGTCATGTCCGACTCTTTGTGACCCCATGGACTGCAACCCACCAGGCTCCTCAGTCCATGAGATTCTCCAAGCAAGATACTGGAGTGGGTTGCCGTTTCCTTCTCCAAAAAGTAAAGAAAGAAGATGTTAATTAAAAAAAAAATCTCACTGTAAATGTTTACGATTTTGTTCTTCGAAGACTGAGTTTTGTGTCTAACGTGAAGCACACAGTACCTAGCTTAGTTCCTCCTGAGAGCCTAGATGATAAGAACACAGCAGTTCCTCAGTATCCATGGCGGGTAGGAGCAGGTAGGGGAGGTGGTTTCAGGAGCCCCGAGGACACCGGCATTCCTGGATGCTCTAGTGCCTTGTGTAAAATGGTCCAGCGCAAAGAAGACAGATGGCTCTCCACGTGCTTGGGTTTCGCATCTGCAGATTCAATGATCCGCTAAGGGCTGACTCATGTGAACATGTCCAGTTACTGGGCTGCTCCTACGTGCTGGACACTCACTCATTCATTCAGCAAATAGTTATTGAGTTCTGGGCACCATTCAAAATGTTGCAGATAAAGTCTATGACCTCACCAAGCTTACCTTCTAGGTCGAAAATAGAAAATAACTGAAAGAAATCACCAAGATATATAGGATCTGTCTTAGCCCTTCTCCCCCAGAAAGTCCAGGTTGAGGGCAGAGTGGGAAGACTGCTCCTGTCTGGACTTTGGCTTTTACCTGGCATGAAACGGGAAGTCATTGGAGGGAGGTCTTGGGGCAGAGGAATGATGTGATCTGACTCATGTCCTCACCAGATCACGAGAGCCCTGCCAAGTCCACCATCCAGGTTCAAGAGATGGGATAATTTCTACGTGTAAAACCGAAGCACTTTGCTGCACACCTGAGTCATTGCAAATCAACTATATTTTGCTTTTTTTTTAAACAAAGCAAAAAAAAATTTTTTTTTAAGAAATGGGGTTATTTCGCAATGATCACAGAGAGAGAAAGTGATGGGGCAGGATTTGCTCAGGTGTCTTACCTTAAACTCTTCGCTTTATCTACTAGGGGTATTTCCTGCCGAATACACTAGTTGCAAAGTTTTTATTCTATGTGTCTTTTTTATGCCTCNAGGACAGAAACATGGAGGAGGTGGGGAGGAGGTTCTGGGCTTCAGGGTGGGCAGAGGGCATGGGCCCAGGGCTTTCTTGTTTCCATCTGGCCTGCCAGACAGGCTTGGGTGAACCTGGTGGAGAGGCAGAGACTAAGAGGGGCATGAAGCGCCAAGTGAACAGAGAACTGAAGACACAACTTACTCTGTGGGCAAAAATCTGCGGTATCTGGAGCAAGATGACAAACCAGTGGCTGTTGGAGTCCAGGAACTATTATAAAACCTAAGCATCTGTTAGGACTCAGAGTTAATTTGGCAGTGTCAACTGTGGTCCCATGGAGGTGGGAGGCGGGGTGTGTGTTTGAGTGTGAGTCAGGGTTTGAGTGTTGCTGGAATCCTCAGATGACATCCCCAAACCAAGACTCTTAGGCCTGCCTGTAGAAGACATAATTGCTGTCCAAGAGGCTGAGTGTTCTCTGTGCTGTTCATGCACTTTGGCCATTGTATCTGGGCTCTAATGACTATAGAAAAATTTCAAAACACTCCCACCGTACAAAAGATCCCTGGTCTTTGGAGCCAGATGTTTCATACCTATAGGAGAGGTGTTGGTGCCCTGGAATGAGTTTCGTTTTCTTTGACAAAAAATCCAGCCACCATGGATTGTTTTTATGATTATCTCTTTAATTATCACAATTGGCAGATGTAAAAATTTTCTTCCAAGCAAACCGGGCCTAGAGCTAGTGTATGTCCCACCACCGCCTTGCACTGGGTGTCGGGTGTCGGTTCTTGCATATCTGAGCGCAGCCTGCCTGGGACAAGCAGAGCCCTGAAGCCTGGGGTCTAATGATCAGCATGAGCCTTCTCTGCTCTCAGGTGCCTGGGCCTTTCAGGAAGGCCCAGGGGATGTAAGCAGTGTCGGGACATTCAGCTGAGGCCTGGGAGCACTGTGGGCAGAGATTAGCCTCCTGTCTCCTGCAGGATGCCCAATCTGGCAGGCTCACTCTCTGCTCAACAATGGACTACCATCTCCACCTGGTGGGCTGCTCGGCCGCCTGCCCAGGTCAAAGCCAGATCCGGAGCAGGAATCCCATAAGCCCTTCCAGCACTGCTGTCTCCTGAGCCCAGTTAGGGGGGTGGTCTACGCCTCCAGGGGCCACACTGCATGACTGGCCGCACTGCCCAGGCCTGTTTCCCACCACGCACCAGAGATGACAGGGTTAGAACCCACCTCCCCTTAGTCATCGGCACAGGTTGATCTCAAGTGTCCTCGGATGTCCCCTCTACCTGTGTTTGGTTTTGTGTTTATCCCTACAAGCAGGCCACAGCATTTCCTGTGATGCTGAAAAAGGCAGGGAAGCCCATAGCCTGGATTTAACAACAACCGAGTAGAAGATGTCCAAGCTGGGTTTAGCAAAGGCAGGCAAATCAAAGATCAAATTGCCAATATTCGCTGGATCATAGAAAAAGCAAGGAAATTCCAGAAAGACATCTACCCCTGTTTCATTGACTACACTAAAGCCTTTGACTGTGTGGATCATAACAAACTGTGGAAAGCTCTTAAAGAGATGGGAATACCAGACCATCTTACCTGTCTCCTGAGAAACCTGTGTATGGGTCAAGAAACAACAGTTAGAACCCTGTATGGAACAAATGATTGGTTCAGGATTGAGAAAGGAGTATGACAGGGCTGTTTGCTGTTACCCTGTTTATTTAACCTATACGCTGAGCACATCATGAGCAACGCTGAGCTGGGTGAGTTAATCAAGATAGATGGGAGAAAGATTCACCTCAGATATGCGGATTCAGTTCAGTTCAGTTCAGTCGCTCAGTCGTGTCCGACTTTGCAACCCCATGAATCACAGCATGCCAGGCCTCCCTGTCCATCACCAACTCACAGAGTTCACTCAAACTCACGTCCATCGAGTCGGTGATGCCATCCAGCCATCTTATCCTCTGTTGTCCCCTCCTCCTCCTGCCCCCAATCCCTCCCAGCATCAAAGTCTTTTCCAATGAGTCCACTCTTTGCATGAGTTGGCCAAAGTACTGGAGTTTCAGCTTTAGCATCATTCCTTCCAAAGAAATCCCAGGGCTGATCTCCTTCAGAATGGACTGGTTAGATCTCCTTGCAGTCCAAGGGACTCTCAAGAGTCTTCTACCACTCTAATGGCAGAAAGCAAAGAGGAACTAAAGAGCCTCTTGATGAGGATGAAGGAGGAAAGTGAAAGAGCCGGCTTAAAAATAATATAAAAAAAACGAATACCAGGCATCTGGCCCCACTACTTCATGGCAAATAGAAGGGGAAAAGGTAAAAGTAGATAGATTTCCTCTTTCGGGTTCTAAAATCACTGTGGATGGTGACTGCAGCCATGAGATCAGAAGACAATTGCTTCTCAGCAGGAAAGTTATGACAAACCCAGTGTGTTGAAGGGCAGAGACATTACTCTGCTGACAAAGGTCCATATAGTCAAGGCTGTGGTCTTCCCAGTGGTCACATATGGTTGTAAGAACTTGACCATAAAGAAGGCAGAGCACCAAAGAATTGATGCCTTTGAACTCTGGTGCTGGAGAAGACTTCTGAGAATCCCTTGGGCATCAAGGAGATCAAACCAGTCAATCTTAAGGGAAATCAACCCTGAATACTCATTGGAAGGACTGATGCTGAAGCTGAAAGTGAAAGTCGCTCAATCATTTCTGACTCTTTGTGACCTCATGGGCTATACAGTCCTTGAAATTCTCCAGGCCAGGATACTGGAGTAGGTAGCCTTTCCCTTCTCCAGGGGATCTTCCCAAACCAGGGATTGAACCCAGGTCTCTCACATTGCAGGTGGATTCTTTACCAGCTGAGCCACCAGGGAAGCCCAAGAATATGGGAGTGGGTAGCCTATTCCTTCTCCAGCAGATCTTCCTGACCCAGGAATCAACCTGGAGTCTCCTGCATTGCAGGGGGATTCTTTACCAGCTGAGCTACCAGGGAAGCTATTTTGGTTATCTCATTCAAACAGCCAACTCATTGGAAAAGTCCCTGATGCTGGGAAAAGTTGAGGGCAGAAGGAGAAGAGGATGTCAGAGGATGAGATGGCTGGATGGCATCACTGATGTAATGAACATGAACTTGGGCAAACTTGGGTGATGGTGAAGGACAGGGAGGCCTGACATGCTGCAAAGTCCATGGGGTCGCAAAGAGTTGCACACGACTGTGTGATTGAACAACAACAGTAAGTAGGAAACAAAACAAATGAAAAAGCTCTCATTTTTGAAGCCAGTAACCAGTATCTAGATAGTACTACTTGGGTGATGGTGAAGGACAGGGAGGCCTGACATGCTGCAAAGTCCATGGGGTCGCAAAGAGTTGCACACGACTGTGTGATTGAACAACAACAGTAAGTAGGAAACAAAACAAATGAAAAAGCTCTCATTTTTGAAGCCAGTAACCAGTATCTAGATAGTACCAGTGGACACAAAGACACTCCCTGGTCAGCTAGCTTTGAACAGAAGGGAAAGTTGTCCTTACAGCTAGCACAGCAGGGCCGGTGCAGAGAGCCATGCCTGCCTGCCCCTTTGCAGAATGATCATTTAATCACAGCTAGAGTGAGCGGCCATTTCATCTGAGGTTGGCTGCAATAAATCAGGTACATTTCAGGGGCCCAGGAGGTTCTCCATCCTTACTTGTCTCTGAAAACAGATAACTGGCACAGAGGACAGGACGAGGGAATGGAGGTTTGGCTCTGAGGTTAGAGGGCACCATTCCCAGCAGACCCAGGCTGTGCTCAAGCTGCAATTACCATGGAGGTGGGTGCGGCTCAGACACCAGTGCCAGGCCCAGTGAAACCCCAGCAAGTCCTAGGCTTGATCGGCTAGGGGCTCCTGTCGAGTGTGGCCCTCTGTCCACAACAGGCTGGAAGCTCTCTGCCACATCCAGCAAGCAGGACAGCAGTGAGCATCTCGGGGCCTGACTGCTGTCTTTTCCTACCACACAAAAGACCTATTGATTTTATTAGGCAGTTTCCACCCTTGAGTTTAATGAAGCTCTTTAAGGCCAATTCTCCCAAGCTGTTTCTTGAGCAGAACTTAAGAATATGTGCTACAGCTTTCACCAGCTAATTACATGTGCACAAAGATCTGTGAGCTTGAAGCTTCCTGTGGCCCTAATGGTGAGTCCAGGGTATTTGTTTGTCCATCCTGGGTAACAGTGGCTGAAGGCACCCAGAGGTCACTAAGAGCCTCCAGGGGTGAGAGGCCCATTTCCGCCAGATTGGGTGTTTATTAAGGATGTCAATTCAAGCTCCAGCTATTTTGAGGCAGTGGGTACTTTATGAATAAAGACATTATACTCATTTATAGGGAGAGTAAACCAACCTGGGAAATAATGACTGGAGTTTCCAGGCTCTGGATGAACTTGGGATATCAGGCCAGAAGGCATTATTTCCTGTCAACAATTTAAACTCAGATCCACCCAACAAGGAACATTGCGAATAAACACGTAGGGATTGGTAAAACATGGAACTGTGGGTGAAAGTGAGGTTACGACTTCTCAGGCCAGGTATCAGTTGTTCACTTCCCAGGCTGCGGGGAACCTGGTAAACAGCCACTGGGGAGAATCCTGCCCTTTTAATTGGAATGATTCTTGATGCAGATATCTAATGTGAGGGAGATATGGATGACAGCTCTGTGACCTCTGGCCCTTAAGACTGAAATAACGGACAAGGCTCAATAGGTCAGCCCACTGGGCCTTGAATCTTCTAAATGAAGTGGCACCTTAATTAGTTTACAAACTTTGGGCATAACATAAAGAAATTTTAAATGTTATTAGAAGTGTTGTTTTCAAGTCAGATTCCAACAATGCTTAGAAACACTCTTCTGAAATGATATTCTCAGTCTGTTTTCTAAACTTCACTTCTCAGAGCCTGACACATAGGCAAAAAGCTCCTTAAAAAGCTCCTTTCTCTCCCCCGAGTCCCACCTTTCCCCACCATAGCCAACACCAATTATACTTGCTTACTTTGGGAGACCGGAAAATGCACATCCCAAAACTTGTCTCAAAATTTGTTAACCTGCATAAGATTGCAGGTAAAAGCAGAGCTTTTACAGTTTAGTTTGAATTTGCTAGTGTTTAGTCTGTCCGTGGGCTTCCCTGATGGCTCTAAAGATAAAAAATCTGCATGTAATCCAGGTTCAATCCCTGGGTGGGGGAAATCCACTGGAGAAGAAAAGGCAATCCACTCCAGTATTCTTGCCTGGAAAACCCCATGGACAGAGGAGCCTGGTGGGCTACTGTCCACGGGGTCGCAAAGAGTCAGACATGACTGAGCGACTAAGTGTGCAGCAGTAGTCTTCCTGTGGACCTGGAAAAGGACAGAAATAATGGTATAAGAGCAGGAATCAATGCACCGCAAAATAGAAAACATAGATAAAATCAATGAAAGTCAATATGGTTCTTTGAAAAAGTCATTATAATTGATTAACCTTTAGACAGATACCAAGAAAAAAGATGGAAGAAACAAACTACCAATATGCAGTGGGGTGGTGGTGGGGTTTAAAGACATCAGAAGGGTGATAAAGGGATACTATGAACAACTCATGAACACAAATGTAGTAACTTAGATGAAATGGACCAATTTCTGAAAAGCCACGAACTACCAAAATTAAATCAAGAGGAGATAGATTATCTAAATAGTTATATGTATATAGCAAAGAAATTTAATTTCTAGTTTAAAGACCTTCCAAAAAGGCAAACTACAGGCCTGTAAAGGAGAAATAAGGGTAATTCCTCATAAACTCTTCCATAAAATAAAAAAGTGGAGCCCTTCACTTCTAACTCATTTTAGAAGGCCAGTGTTCAGTTCAGTTCAGTCACTCTGTCCTGCCCAACTCTTTGAGACCCCGTGAACTGCAGCATGCCAGGCTTCCTTGTCCATCATCAACTCCTGGAGGTTGCTCAAACTCATGTCCATCAAGTTGGTGATGCCATCTAACCATCTCATCATCTGTCATTCCTTTGTCCTCATGCCTTCAATCTTTCCCAGCATCAGGGTTATTTCCAATGAGTCAGTTCCTCATATCAGGTGGCCAAAGTATTGGAGTTTCAGCTTCAACAACAGTCCTTCCAATGAATATTCAGGACTGACATCCTTTAGGATGGACCGGTTGGATTTCCTTGCAGTCCAAGGGACTCTCAAGAGTCTTCTCCAATACCACAGTTGAAAAGTGTCAATTCTTCACATTCAGCCTTCTTATGGTCCAACTCCCACATCCATACATGACTACTGGAAAAACCATAGCTTGGACTAGATGGACCTTTGTCAGCAAAATAATGTCTCTGCTTTTTAATATGCTGTCTAGGTGGGCCATAGCTTTTCTTCCAAGGAGCAGTGATTTTGGAGCCCCACCCCCCCCCAAATAAAGTCTCTCATTGTTTCCATTATTTCCCCAATTATTTTCCATAAAGTGATGGGACCGGATGCCATGATCTTATTGTTCTGAAAGTTGAACTTTTAAGCCAACTTTTTCACTCTTCTCTTTCACTTTCATCAAGAGGCTCTTCAGTTCTTCACTTTCTGCCATAAGGGTGGTGTCATCTGCATGTCTAAGGTTATTGATATTTCTCCTGGCAATCTTGATTCCAGCTTGTGCTTCATTCAGCTTGGCATTTTACATGAGTATTCTGCATATAAGTTAAATAAGCAGGGTGACAATATACAGCCTTGATGTATTCATTTCCCAATTTGGAACCAGTATGTTGTTACATATTCATTTCTAACTGTTGCTTCTTCACCTGTATACAGATTTCTCAGAAAGCAGAAAAGGTGGTCTGAAATTCCCATGTCTTTAAGAATTTTCCACAGTTCGTGGTGATACACATAGTCAAAGGCTTTGGTGTAGTCAGTAAAGCCAAAGTAGATGTTTTTCTGGAACTCTCTTGCTTTTTCTATGATCCAACAGATGTTGGCCATTTGATCTCTGGTTCCTCTGTCTTTTCTAAATCCAGCTTGAACATCTGGAAATTCTCAGTTCATGTACTGCGAAGCCTGGCTTGGAGAATTTTGAGCATTACTTTGCTAATGTGTGAGATGAGTGCAGCTGTGCAGTAGTTTGACCATTCTTTGGAACTGTCTTTCTTTGGGATTGCAATTAAAACTGACATTTTCAGTCCTATGGCCACTGCCGAGTTTTCCATCAGTTCAGTTCAGTCGTTCAGTCGTGTCCGACTCTTTGCAACCCCATGAATCGCAGCACACCAGGCCTCCCTATCCATCACCAACTCCTGGAGTTCACTCAAATTCACGTCCATCGAGTAGTGATGCTATCCAGCCATCTCATCCTCTGTCATCCCCTTCTCCTCCTACTCCCAATCCTTTCCAGCATCAGAATCTTTTCCAATGAGTCAACTCTTCCCATGAGGTGGCCAAAGTACTGGAGTTTC
>SJXQ01000010.1:77926-163551 GCA_006408695.1 Aepyceros melampus | reverse complement strand
CAATGAACATTGGGGTACACGTGTCTCTTTCAATTCTGGTTTCCTCGGTGTGGATGCCCAGCAGTGGGATCGCTGGATCATAAGGCAGTTCTATTTCCAGTTTTTTAAGGAATCTCCACACTGTTCTCCAGTGTACTAATACTATTAGTATAGTGGCTGTACTAATTTGCATTCCCACCAACAGTGTAAGAGGGTTCCCTTTTCTCCACACCCTCTCCAGCATTTATTGCTTGTTGACTTTTGGATCGCAGCCATTCTGACTGGTGTGAAATGGTACCTCATTGTGGTTTTGATTTGCATTTCTCTGATAATGAGTGATGTTGAGCATCTTTTCATGTGTTTGTTAGCCATTCATATGTCTTCTTTGGAGAAATGTCTATTTAGTTCTTTGGCCCATTTTTTGATTGGGTCATTTATTTTTCTGGAGTTGAGCTGCATAAGCTGCTCACTCTCCACTTTCACTTTCATCAAGAGGCTTTTTAGTTCCTCTTCACTTTCTGCCATAAGGGTGGTGTCATCTGCATATCTGAGATTACTGATATTTCTCTCGGCAATCATGATTCCAGCTTGTGTTTCTTCCAGTCCAGTTGGTGATGGACAGGGAGGCCTAGGGTGCTGAATCCATGGGATCACAGAGCAGACATGACTGAGGGACTGAACTGAACTGAATATGTGTCTCAATATGTGTCTTTCTTTGTCTTTGATAGAATTGCTGAGATTAATTTGCCTATGAGCTCTAATCTAATTGTCTTAAAGAAAAAAAAAACATTTACAAATCAAACAGTTCTAAATACAAGAAGAATTAAGCTAAATGAATTTTAGGTTCAAGTGAACTGGGAAATAGTTAATATTAAATTAGTACCTAGTATTACTGTTTAAGTTTGTTAGTCTAATTAACATAGACATGTTTTAGAGTTATCCATATAATAATCAGTATAATACTTTCATCGTCCCTAGGTTTAACACAAGCTAAATAAGTTCTTATTATATCTGTTGCAAATTTATCTGGAAGTTCACGGTTCACGTATTGCTGAAGCCTGACTTAGAGAATTTTTTAAATACAAGAAGAATTAAGCTAAATGAATTTTAGGTTCAAGTGAACTGGGAAATAGTTAATATTAAATTAGTACCTAGTATTACTGTTTAAGTTTGTTAGTCTAATTAACATAGACATGTTTTAGAGTTATCCATATAATAATCAGTATAATACTTTCATCGTCCCTAGGTTTAACACAAGCTAAATAAGTTCTTATTATATCTGTTGCAAATTTATCTGGAAGTTCACGGTTCACGTATTGCTGAAGCCTGACTTAGAGAATTTTGAGCATTACTTACTAGCATATGAGATGAGTGCAATTGTGTGGTAGTTTGAGCATTCTTTGGCATTGTGTTTCTTTGGAGTTGGAATGAAAACTGACTTTTTCCAGTCCTGTGGCTACTGCTGAATTTTCCAAATTTGCTGGCATATTGAGTGCAGCACTTTCACAGCATCATTGTTTAGGATTTGAAATAGTTCAACTGGAATTCCATCATCTTCACTAGCTTTTTTTAGAGAGACACAACAAGATATCTAGCTTCAATTTCTGTTTGTTTGTTTGTTTTTCCATCAGTTTCAGGAATTAGAGATGGTCTAGATAAGTGATCATGAGAGTTCTGGTCTCAAGGTATAAGGAGTGAAACTCAGGTTCTCCTATTGTTGTCCTTTAGTTGCTAAGTTGCATCCGACTCTGCAAGCTCAAGGCAAGAATACTGGAGTGATTTGTCATTTCCTTCTCCAGGGGATCTTCCTGACCCAGGGATTGAACTCAAATCTCCAGCTTGGCAGACAGATTCTTTACCACTGAATCACCTGAATTAGAACTTATTCTCTAGAATTTTTTTTTTTTCAAACCTTTCCTAATAGTCCAGAATGGACTCGTTCAATCCTTTGAATGTTGAATTATTGTTCAGTTTAAGGTTTGGGGGAAAAACTCTAGGTTAAGTTTGAGCAATTTTTGAGGTAAATCCTTGCATTCAGTGTAAGCCTGAGATCCAACACCCATTAAGGGATGTTTCCACTCTGCTTTCTTTATTCATTTCTTTTCTTCCTTTTCAGAAACTAACAGCTGTATTAATTGACACAGATCTGAAAACCCAGGCTAATAGGACAAGATGGTTAACTCAAATTCCTCAGCAAATCCCAATAGGTCCTGACTCAGATTGGGAAATTCCTTAGCCAGACTAAGTTCTTCTCAGGTCCTGGGTGTGCAGCTCCTGAAGGGAACCGTAGAAACTTCTGATTATTTTTTTTTTCAATTCTCCTTTGCTGGAGAAAGGGGAGCAATAGGAGGAGGAACAGTTAGAAAAGAAAAAGAGGTAGCATCTGGCCAAATAGTTCAAATAGAAAGAGGATAACTTAGAGGGAAAGACAGAGTGCTAGCAGCCTTTTTCCTGTTTGTTTGATATAGTCTCAATAAGTTTCAAGTGAAAGTGAAAGTGGCTCAGCCGTGTCTGACTCTTTGCAGCCCCATGGACTATACAGTCCTTGGAATTCTCCAGGCCAGAATCCTGGAGTGGGTAGCTTTTCCCTTCTCTAGAGGATCTTCCCAACCCAGGTATCAAACCCAGGTCTCCTGCATTGCAGGCAGATTCTTTACCAGCTAAACCACCAGAGAAGCTCAAGAATACTGGACTGGGTAGCCTATTCCTTCTCCAGCAGACCTTCCCGTCCGAGGAATCTAACCGGAGTCTCCTGCATTGCAGGCGGATTCTTCACCAACTGAGCTATGAGGGAAGCATAGTCTCAAGAGAAGCTTTTAGACACCAGTCAAAGCAAGCATTCCATTCAGTCTGTTTGATCTTACAGCCAGCTTGTTTAACGGTGTGCTCAAAATGTATCAGTTTTAGAATATCAAAAAACATAATTTGGTCATTTTAAGCTGAGGTCTCCTTTAGTATAATTTCCCCAATTAAGTAGGTACTTGCAAGCATAAGTTTTATTTATGTATAACCCTGGCTGGGGTGTTATTTAACGATGGGTTTTCTAATGCCCCTTATGAAAGCATCAGATCAGCCTCTTACCTAAACACTCAGCACAAACCACTCAGTTTCCTACAACTGAGACACCTCAGCATCTTTCAACAAAGCCCCACCCAGTACCTTGCCACTGGGTGAGTGTCACCCAGTATCTTTCAATCAGCCCCCACCCCTGCCACCCCAGTATCTCTCCACTGGGTGAGTGTGTGTGTTAGTCACTCAGTTGTGTCTGACTCTTTGCAACCCCCATGGACTGTAGCCTGCCAGGCTTCTCTATCCATGGGGTTTCTCAGGCAAGAAATACTGGAGTGGGTTGCCATTTCCTTCTCCAGAGTGTCTCCAGGAGACCCAGAATTGAATCTGGGGCTCCTGCATTGCAGGCAGATTCTTTAGGTAACTTTCAATTCCCCCTGCCTACCCTCCCACTAGAGTATCTTTCAGCAGGGAGGGGACAGATACATGCTCTACCACCAAATAAAACTCAAGATCATCAACCAATATGGGAAACCTGAGAACCAGGAGAGACTTACCAAATTCACAGACTCTCTGAGGAGATGGATGGACACAGGGCTTCTACTGGTACCAAGACTCCAATTCCTCATAGAGTTTAAGTGAAAGAGAAAAGTCCACTCTGAGTCCCTTCTTCTTGGTTGCCATAAAACTGTAAAAAAAAATTTTTTTTTTAAGTGCACAATATGAGAGTTGCAAGTTAAATTGCAAGGTAAGATATCTGGAGCAAAATGAAGACTGCAACCCAGGAGACAGCATCTCAGATAACTCTGAGAAACCGATCCAAAGAGGCAAGGGAGAAAGGTCAGTATATATGTGATTTTGGTGAAGGGAGAATACATGCAATCAAGTACATATTCTTCAAGAAGATTTCTACTAGTCTTGTGATATTGTGAGATTCACAAGTAATACTCATCACCATGAAAGATTTCAGTGCTTTTCTAGATATGAGGAGATATAAGAATTGGGTTTTTAAAATCAGTTCCTAACTATAGATTCAAGGGATTAGATTTGATAGACAGAGTGCCTGAAGAACTATGGATGGAGGTTTGTGACATTGTACAGGAGGCAGTGATCAAGACCATCCCCAAGAAAAAGAAATGCAAAGAGGCAAAATGGTTGTCTGAGGAGGCCCTACAAATAGCTGAGAAAAGGAGAAAAGCTAAAGGCACAGGAGAAAAGGAAAGATATACTCATCTGAATGCAAAGTTCCAAAGAATAGCAAGGAGAGATTAAAAAAAGCCTTCCTCAGTGATCAATGCAAAGAAATACAGGAAAAAATAGAATGGGTAAGACTAGAGATGTCTTCAAGAAAATTAGATAAATAAAATACCAAGGGAACATTTCATGCAAAGATGGACACAATTAAGGACAGAAATGGTATGGACCTAACAGAAGCAGAAGATGTTAAGAAGAGGTGGCAAGAATACCCAGAAAAACTATACAAAAAAGATCTTCATGACCCAGATAACCACTATGGTGTGGTCACTCACCTAGAGCCAGACATCCTGGAGTGTGAAGCCAAATGGGCCTTAGGAAGCATCACTACAAACACAGCTAGGGGAGGTGATGGAATTCCAATTGAGCCATTTCAAATCCTGAAAGATGATGCTGTGAAAGTGCTGAACTCAATATGCCAGCAAATTGGGAAAACTCAGCAGAGGCCACAGGACTGGAAAAGGTCAGGTTTCATTCCAATTCCAAAGAAGGGCAATGCCAAAGAATGCTCAAACTACTGCACAATTGCACTCATCTCACACACCAGTAAAGTAATGCTCAAAATTCTCCAAGCCCGGCTTCAATAGTACGTGAACCATGAATTTCCTGATGTTCAAGCTGGATTTAGGAAGCACATAGGAACCAGAGATCAAATTGCCAACATCCACTGGATCATCAAAAAAAACACGAGAGTCCAGAAAAACATCTACTTCTGCTTTATTGACTACACCAAAGCCTTTGACTGTGTGGATTACCACAAACTGTGGAAAATTCTTAAAGAGATGGGAATTCCTGACCACCTTACCTGCCTCCTGATAAATCTGTATGCAGGTCAGGAAGGAACAGTTAGAACTGGACATGGAATAACAGACTGGTTCCAAATCGGAAAAGGAGTAAGTCAAGGCTGTATATTGTCACCCTGCTTATTTAACTTATAGGCAGAGTGCATCATGCAAAATGCTGGGCTGGAAGAAGCACAAGCTGGAATCAAGATTGCTGGCAGAAATATCAATAACCTCAGATATGCAGATGACATCACTCTTATGGCAGAAAGTGAAGAGGAACTAAAAAGCCTCTTGATGGAAGTGAAAGAGGAAAGTGAAAAAGTTTGCTTAAAGCTCAACATTCAGAAAACGAAGATCATGGCATCCGGTCCCATCATTTCATGGCAAATAGATGGGGACATAATGGAAACAGTGAGAGACTTGATATTTTTGGGCTCCAAAATCACTGCAAATGGTGACTGTAGCCATGAAATTAAAAGATGCTTTTTCCTTGGAAGAAAAACTATGACAAGCCTAGACAGCATATTAAACAGCAGAGACATTACTTTGCCAACAAAGGTCCATCTAGTCAAGGCTATGGTTTTTCCAGTTGTCATGTATGGATGTGAGAGTTGGACTATAAAGAGAGCTGAGCACCGAAGAACTGATGCTTTTGAACTATGGTATTGAAGACTCTTGAGAGTCCCTTGGACTGCAAGGAAATCCAAACAGTCAATCCTAAAGGAAATCAGACCTTAATATTCATTGGAAGGACTGATGCTGAAGTTGAAACCATAATACTGATGCAAAGAACTGACTCATTGAAAAAGACCCTGATGCTGGGAAAGGTTGAAGGTCAGAGCAGAAGGGGTAAACAGAGGATGAGATGGTTGGATGGCATCACTGACTTGATGGACATGAGTTTGAGCAAGCTCTGGGAGTTGGTGATGGACAGGGAAGCCTGGCGTGCTGCAGTCCGTGGGGTCGAAAAGAGTAGGACATGACTGAGCGACTGAACTGAAATGAACTGAACTATCTGAAAAGGTATTCTGCCGGTTCCCCCTCCCGCCCCTCACCCCAGCTCCCACCACCCCCGGCCCCAAGCAGAGGTCCTCAGAGTTCTCCACCCTGAACTCTTTTCAGGAGGTGCTGAAGAAATCAGCTGCAGCAGGCCATGATTTACTCCTTGTAGAGGTAGATGGCAACATCCATAGCAAGTGCCAATTTGTAGCTGACAACACCATATCAGGGATTCAGTGTTGGTCTCTGCTGCTAGCAAATTGAGCAGTCAGCCTTGGTCCATGTAGGGAAGTCCTCAGGAAGCCATAAATACAAGCTGGAAGGGAGAAGTTAATACAGCAAGAGTAGGGAAAATGGGCATCTGGGATACTTCTTCATGTAATTAACTTGTGCCTCAGGGCCTACTTTGGCCCAATCACATATATTACTTCCATCTGATGATGGAGTGTTGCTGCGCACAGTCGCATTCAACATTATGGCCTGGTGTGTCACATGATGCCCAACTTATGGTGGGCAGCTCAGGTAATATGGCAGCTTTATGGTTCATGGTTAAGCATTCAGTCCCCACTAAGACCCAGTAACAGACCAAGAGCTGTTTCAGAGCAGTCATCTGCAGAGAGTAGAAAGACTTTTCTCCAAACTTGAGTCTCACTGTAGGTCTAGAACAAAGAGGGTGTGTGTGTGTGTGTGTGTGTGTTGGAGAGTTGAGGGTGGATGGGTAGGTAGGAGGTCCTGGGGAGAGTCAGAAATCTTGCATGGCAACTGCCTCAGGTGCCTTACAGTTTCCTCTGCCAATGTAGGAGGATTAATCCTCTCAGATAGGGGTAACAAGGCAGCTTCACTGGGGGTAGAGAGGCTGTTTCTTATAGGCAAAGAAGACTCATCAGAATTTAGGGGGTCAAAGTTCCCAGGTTCATTAGGTCCCCCCCCCCCAATATCCTCATTCCAGCCTTCAGGAAACCATTCCTTCCCAATGGAGTAAACAGTAGATACCCTGCAAATTTGGAATTCAGTCACTCACTGGATGAGATTCTATCTTTGATTTTCAGCCATCTCAGCCCTGGGGCTACTGTAGATAAAGGGTCTCTTTCAGGGCAGACAGAGAAGCTTTCAGGTATTTATTCAGTACTTGAGCTGGGAATTTGATTCTTGAGCTCATACTTTTCTTCCCCTACTTTACCCAGCACTGATAGGAGCAACCAGCCAATCTCATATACTTATTAGTCTGACAAAAATGTTTGAAAGTATCATATACGTGGTACTCAGATTCTTGCTTCTTTATAAGTGTTTGGTTAGGAATAAACAATGGTGATATTTTATGTATCTCTGTTGGCCAGATTATGCCATAGGCTTCACCACTCTCTTTACAAATATAGTCTTTAGTGTCCAGATTAGAGATCCAAATCCAGAAACCACAGAACCAATTCAGAAAATTTATTCCTAAGGTTTTTTTCCCTCTAGAATTACTCTCATTACCAAAATCTCTTTTAGTCAGAGTTCTCTGGAAAAACAGAACCCATAGGAGACATAATATATATATTACACTTGACTCTAGAACAATACAAGTTAGAACTATATGGGTCCCTGTATATGCAAATTTTAAAAAGTGATTACATACTATAGTGTTGTATATTACAATTCACAGTGATTGAATTCATGGATGTGGAGCAGCAAATATGAAGGGCTAACTGTAAAATAACATGCCTCCCTAACCTCACATTGTTCAAAGGTCAAATGTATATTATATAAAAATTATAATTATATAATTATTAATATAATTTATACATGTTATATTCCTTAGAATAAATAGCCAATTTATTAGAATAATTCTCTTTATATGTCTTATTATATATAGTTACATGTAGATATGTAAAAATGATTTATTTGGAAAAACTGGTCTCCTTGGCCAATATATTTTGTGTATGTGTGTGTGTGTGTGTGTGTGTGTATGAATAAAGTCAAAGTGTTAGTTGCTCAATTGTGTCCAAGTCTTTGCAACCCCATGGACTGTAGCCCACTGGGATTCTCGTCCATAGAATTTTCTATGCAAGAATACTGGAGTGGGTAGCCATTGCCTTCTCCAGGGGATCTTCCTGATCCAAGGTTCGAACCCAGGTCTCCTGTATTGCAGGCAGGTTCTTTATCATCTGAGCCACTGGGGAAGCCCCATATATCCGTCCAGTTCAGTTCAGTCACTCAGTCATGTCCAACTCTTTGCGACCCCATGAATTGCAGCACGCCAGGCCTCCCTGTCCATCACCAACTCCTGGAGTTCACCCAGACTCATGTCCATCGAGTCCGTGATGTCATCCAGCCATCTCATCCTCGGTCGTCCCCTTCTCCTCCTGCCCCCAATCCCTCCCAGCATCAGGGTCTTCCAATGAGTCAACTCTTCACATGAGGTGGCCAAAGTACTGGAGCTTCAGCTTTAGCATCATTCCTTCCAAAGAAATCCCAGGGCTGATCTCCTTCAGAATGCACTGGTTGGATCTCCTTGCAGTCCAAGGGACTCTCAAGAGTCTTCTCCAACACCACACTTCAAAAGCATCAATTCTTCGGCGCTCTGCCTTCTTCACAGTCCAACTCTCACATCCATACACGACCACAGGAAAAATCATAGCCTTGACTAGACAGACCTTAGTCGGCAAAGTAATGTCTCTGCTTTTGAATATACTATCTAGGTTGGTCATAACTTTCCTACCAAGGAATAAGTGTCTTTTAATTTCATGGCTGCAATCACCATCTGCAGTGATTTTGGAGCCCCCAAAAATATATGATTATAAATGTAACTATAGAAATTTTATATAGTAAAAGTAAACTTCTATATATAAATATAAAATATAAATATGTATACAAAGAGATTTATTCTAAGAAATTGGCTCACACAGTTATGGAGTCTGGAATGTTGAAAATCTGAAATGTGGGTCTGCAAGCCTGTGGCCCAGAAGAGCCAGTGGTACAGATAAAACCCAAAGGCAGGCTAATGGAGAATTTTCTCTTACTTAGGGTGGCTGGTCTTTTTGTTCTATTTATTCCTTTAACTTATCGGAAGGGCCACCCACATTATAAAGGGCAATCTGCTTTACCCAGAGTTCACTGATTTAAATGTTAATCTCATCCCCAAAACCCTCAAGTTGATGGTGTAAAACTAGTCATAAGAATTAACAAGAAAAATCACATGATTATATCAATACACATAGAAAAAAGGATCAAAGCATAACAGACAAACTGAGAACAGAAATGTACTTCTTCAATCTGATAAAGTGAAGTGAAAGTCACTCAGTCACGTCTGACTCTTTGCGACCCCATGGGCTATACAGTCTATGGAATTCTCTAGGCCAGAATACTGGAGTGGGTAGCCTTTCCCTTCTCCAGGGGATCTTCCCAACCCAGAGATCGAACCTAGGTCTCCTGCATTGCAGGCAGTTTCTTTACCAGCTGAGCCACAAGGGAATCTGATAAAGAGTATATAACATACTAACTAACTAACATAATTCTTAGTAGTAAGAATTATGGGAAGATGGGAACTTCCCATAAGAAGATGGGAACTAGACAAGGATGTCTACTTTTACTGCTGTTATTCAATACATGCAGGAACTCTTGCAAATGTAAAAAGGCAAGAAAAAAATAAAGGACATTCACATTTGAAAGGAGACAAAACTGTCTTTATTCAGACATTATTATTTTACATAGAGAATTCCAATCTCATTTTTAAAAACATCTTGGAATTAATAATTGAGTTAATCAAGCTTATAGCACACAAGAGCAATATACAAAGTCAGCTGTGTTTCTGTATAATCATAATAGACAATTGAAAACTGGTTTTTTAAAATAGTAACATTTACAATAACATTGATGAAATTCTTACATATAAATATAACAAACTGTGTGAGGATATGTTTGCTGAAAAATATAAAATGCCAGTGAAAAAGATCAAAGACCTAAACAAATAGAATGACATACAGTGTTCACAGATTGGAAGGCTTACTTAAAATGTCAATCTCCCTAAATTGATTTATAGATTCAGTCTTAACAAGACTCTTTCTATATACAGACAAACTGAATCTAAAGTTGTATGCTAAAAATTAAAGAACTAGAATATCCAAAACAGTTTTGAAAAAAAAAAAAAGAGCAAAGTTAGAGGACACATGTTACCTGATTTTAAAATAAATGATAAAACTCTGGTAATAAAAGTATTTTACTGATACTAAAAGTATCAGTTCAGTTGCTTAGTCCTGTCCGACTCTTTGTGACCCCACGGACTGCAGCACGCCAGGCTTCCCTGTCCATCACCAACTCCTGGAGCTTGCTCAAACTCATGTCCATCATCCAACTATCTTATTCTCTGTCATCCCCTTCACCTTTTGCCTTCAGTCTTTCTCGGCATCAGGGTCTTTTCAAAGGGGTCGGTTCTTTGCATCAGGTGGCCAAAGTATTGGAGCTTCAGCTTCAGCATCAGTCTTTCCAATGAATATTCAAGACTAATTTCCTTTAGTATTGACTGGTTGGATCTCCTTGCAGTCCAAGGGACTCTCAAGAGTCTTCTACAACACCACAGTTCAAAAAAAGGTAAAAGTATAGAGATACCCCTCAATGAAACACAAAGAAAATCCAGAAATAGGCCAAACAAGTATGGCCCACTGAATTTTGACAAAGTTTCAAAGGCAGCTCAGTCAAGAAAGAACAAATTTTTCAATAAATAGTTCTGAACAATGGAACACCATGTGCGGAAAAAAAAAAAAAAAAGAACCTCAATCTATATACACCTCACACCATACTAAAAATTAACTTCAGTTCAGTTCAGTCGCTCAGTCATGTCCGATTCTTTGCGACCCCATGAATCGCAGCACGCCAGGCCTCCCTGTCCATCACCAACTCCTGGAGTTCACTCAGACTCCCGTCCATTGAATCAGTGATGCCATCCAGCCATCTCATCCTCTGTTGTCCCCTTCTCCTGCTCCCAATCGCTCCCAGCATCAGAGTCTTTTCCAATAAGTCAACTCTTCACATGAGGTGGCCAAAGTACTGGAGTTTCAGCTTTAGCATCATTCCTTCCAAAGAAATCCCAGGGCTGATCTCTTTCAGAATGGACTGTTGGATCTCCTTGTAGTCCAAGGGACTCTCAAGAGTCTTCTCATAGACTTAAATACATAGACCTAAATGTAAAACATAAAACTTTGAAACTCTTAGGAGAAACATCTTCATGACCTAGATTAGTCGAAGAGTTCTTAGACATGACATCAAAAAAGAAATGTTTTTCCATTAAAAAATTGATAAATTGACAGATTCTATGCATGAGACAGGGTGCTCAGGGCTGGCGCACTGGGATGACCCTGAGGGATGGGATGGGGAGGGTGGTGGAAGGGTTCACAATGGGGAACACATGTACACCCATGGCCGAGTCATATCAATGTATGGTAAAAACCACTACAATATTGTGAAGTATTTAGCCTCCGACTAAAATAAATAAATTAAAAATAATAATAATAAAATAAAAACCCTTGCCCTGTAAAGGATATTGTTAAAAGAATAAAAGAACAAGCCACAGACTGGGAGAAAATATTTGCAAATCACATATCAAAGACCTTGTACCTAGAATCTAAAAAGAAGTCTCAACAATAAGAAAAATAATAATAATAAAATGAGCAAAACACTTTACCAAAGGAGACAGACCACAAATAAACACTTGAACAGATGCTCAATATCATTAACTATTAGGGAAATAACTCAACGCATCTATTAGAATGGCAAAAAGATAAATAAATGAAAGACCAAAAGCATGAACAGTAATACCAGGTATTGACAAGAGTAGAAAGCAACTTTTAACATACATTGTCAGTGGGAATGCAGACGGTACAGTCACTCTGTAAAACAGTTAGGCAGTTTGTTATAATAAACTATCGATGCACATAACAACTTGGATGAATCACTTGGGCATCCTGGTTAGTGAAAGAAGTCATTCTCAAAAAGTGCCTACCCTGTGATTCTGTTTATATGACATTTTGGAAAAATCAAAACTGCAGTGATGGAGAACAGATCAGGGTTGCCATGAACTAAAAGCAGAATAAGGATTTGACTGCAAAGAAGCAGCATAAGAGGTTTCTTAGGGGTGTGGAATTGCTCTGCGTTCTGTCTGTGACTGTGGTTATAAGAATCTCTGCATATATAAAAACTCAGAATTGTCCACAAAGTTAATTTTATTATATATATAAAGGATTAGATATACATATATATGTTTAAAGTTTTATATATCAGGTTTATATGTGTATGTATATATATCTGAAAGTCATTATGTAATATGAAGTAGTTACCAATGAGCTAGAAATTTTTAAAGTTAGGAACAAAGAAAAAAATCGTTTTAGAGTGCTTAATTATACGTCATTTATCGATGAATAGAGTCTGTACGTTTTACAGAATTGTTGTGGGAATTGGATTCCTAAAATTATAGCTGTCCCGTTTCTTGGGTATAATTAGATGTGGAATAGTGTTCTACATTGTTTAAAAGAGGGGGTGGGGGAGAAATGTCAAAGCTTTTCTGTCTGGCTGAAATGATAGGCCAAACAGCACAGAAATGTCTTTGGTTTTGGAAATTGACATTTGGGCGCAGATTGTCCAATTATCTGGGCCATCAGCCTCGAGTCTGAGCTGTCCACACTGATGCTTTCTAGGCCCAAGGCCAAGGCCTCTAGGCCAGGAAACACTTCACTGACATCAGGAGACTAAAACTGGAGAGGAAGGGAGGGAGGGGTCCTCCCAGGATCCATGGCTGCTTTGAAAGAGATATTTGACTCTTAAGGTTCGGGATTTGGCTTCACTAGTTGCTCAGCTGGTAAAGAATCTGCCTGCAATGCAGGAGACCCCTGTTCGATTCCTGGGCCAGGAAGATTCTCTGGAGAAGGGATAGGCTACCTACTCCAGTATTCTTGGGCTTCCCTTGTGGCTCAGCTGGTAAAGAATCCACCCGTAATGCGGGAGACCAGAGTTCAATCCCAAGGTTGAGAAGATCCCCTGGAGAAGAGAAAGGCTACCCACTCCAGTATTCTGGCCTGGAGAATTCCATGGGCTGTATAATCCATTGGGTCACAAAGAGTCGGACATGACTGAGTGACTTTCACTTTCTTTCGCTAAGGTTCAGGATAGAAGTTTTACCTTTTCAAATTAGTTCATGATGATTCAGCATATGGGAGTTTAGTCAAAAATTTCAGTGTACCTGAAATGGAGACCAGGACTGTGGAATTGGAAGGCTCCTATGTTGTTCTTTTTCCAACAGTATATCTCCTTCCCAACACAGCCCAGTGGGAAATCCCTCCCAAACTGTGGAGCCCTCAGCTGAAAGGCCCCTTCAACACCAGCACCTCAGAGGCAGATCCAGTTGTGATTAGAGATGGTGCTCAATTTGGGACTTCAGTTTTTCAAAGAGGCTCCCATCTTCTTTACGATTGGATACAAATCTCGCCTTCATAAAGTCTTCACTACCTAGAGGGAGATGACTTGCCAGGGTTTGGCTTTATCACAACTTACCGGGTGATTTATAACTTGAACTCTGTGCCAGCTTCTTACAGCAGCCCACATGGACTGATATAAAGGGTTCTGGAAACCACCTACTCTCCTAAATATCTCATCCATTGGCCTCCAAGGGTACCCCAAATGCCTACAATATTTACTCTTTGAACAAAGTTATTAAAATGAAAATGTTAACCAGGATGGAGAAATCCACTGAGTCATCACCACCCAAGTGGTTGACTGCTCCACCAAGGAGAAGAGCCCTGACGAGATGGGACAGCTTTCAGGGAAGAAAGCATTTGGACTCTAGGGCTTGGAGGTGGTCCTGCATTTGAGGGAGCTGCATAAATGTACTGAAGGCCTGAGAGATGGGGAGCAGCAAGGGGCACATCCACACCTCATCATTCTCATTACTCCTTTCACAAATGTGGTCCTTTCCCCCCAGAGCACCTGTCGGGTACCTGATGGTGCCTTTCCTAGGGTTGCTCCTCCAGAATGAGTTAAGAGAACTGGTACGGTTTCCATCTCCTGGCAGCTGACACATCAGCACAGACTACACTGTGCCAAATCGAAATATTAGAAACAGACATCAATTAATAAACTAGGGGTTTATGTTTTTACATTAATGAAAAGCAAATGGGCCAGCGTGTTTGGCAGGGAATGTGAGAGGAAGGAATTGTGGTGGTAAATCAACACCCCTTATCTAAATATTGGGGCAATTTCTTAGTGATAAGTATCCCAGATATGTTTAAAACCTAGGATGCAGAGTGCTTTAGTGAGCTGACAGGGAACAGGCATTCCAGTGCAGACATGGCTTTGGGGAAACAGTGGAACAGGAACAAAATGTGAAAAGATAAAGTGCTTGAATATTTAAGTGCCAGGTGGCAAGATGAAGGGATGGATGACAAATGCCAAAAGGGATGCAGGCAGTGTGGAACAGGCTCCTCCTATGTCCCCTGGCATCCCCTTGATTTGGGGGCAGCCATCTCAGCTCTCCAGCTCCTCAAAAGCGATGGTCCCTTAGAAGGACCCTCCTGGCAGATACTACTCTTGTTAGGCCTGGGATTCTAGACATCCTGGACTAAGAAGTGGACAAGCTTAGCAACAGAATGTGGGGAAATTCTGCTGGTTCATGCCCAGAAACAGTCAGAACTCATTAACACCTAGTTAGCCCATCAACAGCATCTCTTCCCCAACTCCCTAACCCAATCCTTTGGGAGCATGGACTGGCCTCTCTTGCTCCCTCAGGAACCTAACTTCTTTTTCTTTTCCAACTTATCTTTAGGAGCCATTTGAAAAAAAATAATCTATTAGGCAAATCTCCAAATACCTTCAAAAGTAGAGAGACTAGGTGAATGCACTTATATGCCGCTTCAGTAAGTCACAGATAAGCTTGTTACATCGACACACTGACTCTTCTAACCCAGCTATTAGATTATTTCAAAGCAAATCCAAGACATCATACCATTTTGTTTATAAATAACAAAGTATGCATATCCAAAAAGTTAAAGACTCATTTTGAAAAATAATAATAAGCTCAATATCATGATCACATCTGTATTTTTAGCAAAAAGACTAAGTGCCATCATATATATGGGAAATCTCACTGCACTCTGGAGTGGTGGGTGTAAGAGCTATGGGTAAGGGCTCAAAGCTCTGAGTTCCAGGATGAGGCCTTCTAGAAGTCTGACAACCTTGCCAGAATTCACTATTATAACCTTCAAGTTCCCTTGCTTGAATCACTCTCCTTGCCTTCCAGCTCTGCTTTACTTGGTCCTACTCTTGCTGCTCTTCACCTCTACTTTAAGTCTAAAACAGAAAAAAAGAAAAAAACCTGCCTATGGGTGACGAATGCTCCCAGTCTCTATTTGTCAGTCGTCAGGTCCTAGATCAAGACTTGGGGCCGTTTCTTTACCCATGAAACGAGATACAGCTTGACACTGTAGGGCCATGGTGATCACTGAGGACAATATTGGTCAAATGCCCGCTTCACAGCGGGCGCTCAGGACTGTCCCTCTGACTTTGATTCTGGACTGGATGACATGCTGATTTGTTGGCTTAGCATCAGATGTCAGCTTGTTACATGCCTACTCAGGCAGTGCCCATCTCTGTGCCTATTGTTTACTTTCAATTTACCTATACAATTACAACTGAACTAAGTTTCGTATAGATAGCATATTGACTGGGTCATGATTGTTAATCCATTCTGTCAATCTCTGGTGTATTTAGATCCTTTGCATTCAATGTGGTTACTGAAGTATTAGGACTTAAATCTGCCATTTTCCTGTTTTCTGTTTCTCATTCCACTCTTTCCTTTTTCTTTCCTTCTTGTGAGTTTCTTAAACATTTTCCAGGGACTTTCCCGGTTCCAGTGGCTGTGACTCTGTGCTCCCACTGCAGGGGCCAAGCCTTGACCCCTGGTCAGGGACCTAGATGCCACATACTACAAGTAAGTGTATGCATGCTCAGCTAAACGTCCCACATGCCACGACTAAGACCCTGAACACCATATAAATGCATAACTTAAAAATTTTTAGAGTTCTATTTTTACTTATCTGAAGTATTTTAAGTACCTCTCTTTGTGTAGTTTCCTTAGTGAAAACTCAAGGCATTAAAATATGCATTCATAATTTACCAGTCTACTGGTATCACTATTTTAACACTTTGAGTGAAAGTAGGAATCTTACCATTTGGGTCCCTTACCATCCTCTCCACACTTTATAACATAATTGCCTTAAATATGTCCTTGACATATATTAAGCACCTCACTAGTTGATGTTTTAATTTTTGTTTCAACCATCAAACTTCAATTTTAAAACTCAAGAGGAGAAGGAGAATATATTTTATTTTACTCTATATTACCCATTTCATCATTTCTTCCTTTCTGGTCTTCCAAGTTTCCTTCTATTACCATTTTTTCTTTCTGTTTGAAGAAATTTCTTTAGTCATTCTCCTAGGATTGATCTGTTAGTAACAAATTATCCTTATTTTCCTTTATTCTTTATTATATGCCTTTATTATCTCTTCATGCCTGAAAGATATTTTTGCTGGATTTGGAATTCTGGGTTGACAATTCTTTTTTTTCACCACGTGAAAAATATGCCACTTCTTTCCAGACTTTCGATTTCTGGTGAGAAATCAACTCTCATTCAAATATTTGTTAGCCTGTAGATAATGTGTTATTTTTCTCTATGCTTTTTCCTATGTCCTTAGTTTTCAAAAGTTTGATTATGATGTGTCTGAGCATGGATTTCTTTAATTTATCCTGTTTGGAATTTGCTCAGCCTCTTAAATATAGGTTTATGCCTCTTTCCAAATTCGGAGAAACAGGCTTCAAACATTTTCCAGCCCCATTCTTCTTTTTCTCTTGGGATTCTGATGAAATAAATGTCAGACTTTTTATTGCTGTTCTACAGATTCTTGAGGATCTCTTCATTTTATTCACCCTATTTTTTGTCTTTTGTTCAAATTGGGTAATTTCTACTCCTCTGTCTTCAAGTTTACAGATTCTTTCCTCTTCTTTGCCATCAAGTACATTAAGAATTTTTAAATTTTGGTTATTGTATTTTTCAGTTCTACAATTCCTACTTAGATCTTTTTCTATTTTCTTGCTAGGACTTTTCAATTTTTAATTTGTTTCAAAAGTGCTTCCAATTACTTATTAGGGCATTTTTTATGATGTCTGCTTTAAAATTCTTGTCAGAAAATTCCAACATCTGAATCTCTCAGTTGATTATTTTTCAAGTTGTGATTCTGGTTCTTGGTATAATGAATGATTTTTTTTAACATTAGGCATGAAATTCAGTTCAGTTCAGTTGCTCAGTCATGTCCGACTCTTTGCGACCCCATAAATCGCAGTACGCTAGGCCTCACTGTCCATCACCATCTCCCGGAGTTCACTCAGACTCACGTCTATTGAGTCCGTAATGCCATCCAGCCATCTCATCCTCTGTCGTCCCCTTCTCCTCCTGCCCCCAATCCCTCCCAGCATCAGAGTCTTTTCCAAGGAGTCAACTCTTCACATGAGGTGGCCAAAGGACTGGAGTTTCAGCTTTAGCATCATTCCTTACAAAGAAATCCCAGGGTTGATCTTCAGAATGGACTGGTTGGATCTCCTTGTAGTTCAAAGGACTCTCAAGAGTCTTCTCCAACACCACAGTTCAAAAGAATCAATTCTTCTGCGCTCAGCCTTCTTCACAGTCCAACTCTCACATCCATACATGACCACAGGAAAAACCATAGCCTTGACTAGACGGACCTTAGTCGGCAAAGTAATGTCTCTGCTTTTGAATATACTATCTAGGTTGGTCATAACTTTCCTTCCAAGGAGTAAGTGTCTTTTAATTTCATGGCTGCAGTCACCATCTGCAGTGGTTTCGGAGACTAAAAAAAATAAAGTTTGACACTGTATCCACTGTTTCCCTGTCTATTTCCCATGAAGTGATGGGACCAGTCGCCACGATCTTCATTTTCTGAATGTTGAGCTTTAAGCCAAATTTTTCACTCTCCTCTTTCACTTTCAAAAAGAGGCTTTTTAGCTCCTCTTTATTTTCTGCCATAAGGGTGGTGTCATCTGCATATCTGAGGTTATTGATATTTCTCCCGGCAATCTTGATTCCAGCTTGTGTTTCTTCCAGTCCAGCGTTTCTCATGACGTACTCTGCATAGAAGTTAAATAAGCAAAATGACAATATACAGCCTTGACGTACTCCTTTTCCTATTTGGAACCAGTCTGTTGTTCCATGCCAGTTCTAACTGTTGCTTCCTGACCTGCATACAGATTTTTCAAGAGGCAGGTCAGGTGGTCTGGTATTCCCATCTCTTTCAGAATTTTCCACAGTTTATTGTGATCCATGCAGTCAAAGGCTTTGGCATAGTCAATAAAGCAGAAGTAGATGTTTTTCTGGAACTCTCTTGCTTTTCCATGATCCAGCGGATGTTGGCAATTTCATCTCTGGTTCCTCTGCCTTTTCTAAAACCAGCTTGAACATCAGGGAGTTAAGTATGACATTATGTATATGTATGTTATTATAATTATTTATGACATTTGGGAATTATGTATGAGACTCTGAATCCTATTAAATTATTTCATTTTAGCAGGCAGTCATTTGTTTAGACTTAGCATACAAGTCAACTCTGCTTCTTTTGTGGGTTCACTTCAGTCACTCAGTTGTGTCCAACTCTTTGTGACACCATGGACTGTAGTACACCAGGCTTCCTTGTCCATCACCAACTCCAGAGCTTACTCAAACTCATGTCCATCAAGTCGGGGATGCCATCCAACCATCTCATCCTCTGTCATCTCCATCTCCTCCTTCCTTCAATCTTTCCCAGAATCAGGGTCTTTCCAAATGAATCAGCTCTTTGCATCAGGAGGCCAAAGTATTGGAGCTTCAGCTTCAATATCAGTCCTTCCAATGAAGATTCAGGAATGATTTCCTTTAGGATGGACTGGTTGGATCTCCTTGCAGTCCAAGTGACTATCAAGCCTTCTCCAATACCACAGTTCAAAACCATCAGTTCTTTGGGGCTCAGCTTTCTTTATAGTCCAACTCTCACATCCATACATGACTATTGGAAAAATTATCACTTTGACTGTATGGACCTTTATGGCAAAGTAATATCTCTGCTTTTTAATATGCTGTCTAGATTGGTCATAGCTTTTCTTCCAAGGAGCAAGTGTCTTTTAATTTCATGGCTGCAATCACCATCTGCAGTGATTTTTGAATCCCCCCAAAATAAAGTCTCTCACTGTTTCCATTATTTCCCATCTATTTGCCATGAACTGATGGGACTGTGATAGAAGTAAGGTCCGATGTTGTAAAGAACAATATTGAATAAGAACTTGGAATGTTAGGTCCATGAATCAAGGCAAATTGGAAGTAGTCAAATAGGAGATGACAAGAGTGAACATCGATGTTCTAGGAATCAGTGAACTAAAATGAACTGGAATGGGTGAATGTAACTCAGATGATCACTATATCTGCTACTGTGGGCAGGAATCCCTTAGAAGAAATGGAGTAGCCATCATGGTCAACAAAAGAGTCCGAAACGCAGTACTTGGGTGCAGTCTCAAAAATGACAGAATGATCTCTGTTCATTTCCAAGGCAAACCATTCAATATCACAGTAATCCAAGCCTATGTCCCAACCAGTAACACTGAAGAAGCTGAAGTTGAACGGTTCTATGAAGACCTACAAGACCTTTTAGAACTAACACCCAAAAAGATATCCTTTTCATTATAGAGGACTGGAATGCAAAAGTAGGAAGTCAAGAAACACCTAGGGTAACAAGTAAATTTGGCCTTGGAGTAAGGAATGAAGTAGGGCAAAGGCTAATAGAGTTTTTCCAAGAGAACAAACTGGTTATAGCAAACACCCTCTTCTAACAACACAAGAGAAGACTCTACACATGGACATCACCAGATGGTCAACACTGAAATCAGATTGATTATATTCTTTGCAGCCAAAGAAGGAGAAGCTTTGTTACAGTCAACAAAAACAAGACTGGGAGCTGACTGTGGTTCAGATCATAAACTCCTTATTGCCCAATTCAGACTTAAATTGAAGAAAGTAGGGAAAACCACTAGACCATTCAGGTATGACCTAAATCAAATCCCTTATGATTATACAGTAGAAGTGAGAAGTAGATGTAAGGGACTAGATCTGACAGATAGAGTGCATGATGAACTATGGATGGAGGTTCGTGATATGGTACAAGAGACAAGGATCAAGACCATCCCCACAGAAAAGAAATGCAAAAAGCAAAATGGCTGTCTGGGGAGGCCTTCACATAGCTGTGAAAATAAGAGAAGCAAAAAGCAAAGAAGGAGAGGAAACATAAAAGCATCTGAATGCAGAGTTCCAAAGAATAGCAAGAAGAGATAAGAAAGCCTTCTTCAGCGATCAATGCAAAGAAATAGAGGAAAACAACAGAATGGGAAAACTAGAGATCTCTTCAAGAAAATTAGAGATACCAAGGGAACATCTCATGCAAAGAAGGGCTCGATAAAGGACAGAAATGGTATGGACCTAACAGAAGCAGAAGATATTAAGAAGAGGTGGCAAGAATACACAGAAGAACTGTACAAAAAAGATCTTCATGACCCAGATAATCACGATGGTGTGATCATTCACCTAGAGCCAGACATCCTGGAATGTGAAGTCAAGTGGGCCTTAGGAAGCATCACTATGAACAAAGCTAGTGGAGGTGATGGAATTCCAGTAGAGCTATTTCAAATCCTGAAAGATGATACTGTGAAAGTGCTGCACTCAATATGCCAGCAAATTTGAAAAAGTAAGCAGTGGCCACAGGATTGGAAGAGGTCAGTTTTCATTTCAATTCCAAAGAAGGGCAATGCCAAAGAATGCTCAAACTACTGCACAATTACATTCATCTCACACACTAGTAAAGTAATGCTCAAAATTCTCCAAGCCAGGCTTCAACAGTATGTGAACTGTGGACTTCCAGATGTTCAAGCTCATTGTAGAAAAGGCAGGGGAATCAGAAATCAAATTGCCAACATCCACTGACTTATTGAAAAAGCAATAGAGTTCCAGAAAAACATCTATTTCTGCTTTATTGACTATGCCAAAGCCTTTGACTGTGTGGATCGCCACAAACTTAGGAAAATTCTGAAAGAGATGGGAATATCAGACCACCTGACCTGCCTCTTGAGAAATCTGTATGCAGGTCAGGAAGCAACAGTTAGAACTGGACATAGAACAACAGACTGGTTCCAAATAGGAAAAGGAGTATGTCAAGACTGTATATTGTCACCCTGCTTATTTGACTTCTATGCAGAGTACATCTGAGAAATGCTGGGCTGGATGAAGCACAAGCTGGAATCAAGATTGCTGGGAGAAATATCAATAACCTCGGATATGCAGATGACACCACTCTTATGGCAGAAAGTGAAGAGGAACTAAAAAGCCTCTTGATGAAAGTGAAAGAGGAAAGCGAAAAATTTGGCTTAAAGCTTAACATTCAGAAAATGAAGATCATGGCATCTGGTCCCATCACTTCATGGGAAATAGACAGGGAAACAGTGGATACAGTGTCAAACTTTATTTTTTTTAGGCTCCGAAACCACTGCAGATGGTGACTGCAGCCATGAAATTAAAGGATGCTTACTCCTTGGAAGGAAAGTTATGACCAACATAGATAGCATCTTAAAAAGCAGAGACATTACTTTGCCAACAAAGGTCCGTCTTGTCAAGGCTATGGTTTTTCCTGTGGTCATGTATGGATGTGAGAGTTGGACTGTGAAGAAAGCTGAGAGCCGTAGAATTGATGCTTTTGAAGTGTGGTGTTGGAGAAGACTCTTGAGAGTCCCTTGGACTGCAAGGAGATCCAACCAGTCCATTCTAAAGGATATCAGTCCTGGGTGTTCTTTGGAAGGACTGAAGGTAAAGCTTAAACTCCAATACTTTGGCCACCTCACATGAAGAGTTGACTCATTGGAAGACTCTGATGCTGGGAGGGATTAGGGGCAGGAGGAGAAGGGGATGACAGAAGAATGAGATGGCTGGATGGCATCACTGACATGATGGACATGAGTTTGGGTGAACTCTGGGAGTTGGTGATGGACAGGGAGCTCTAGCGTGCTACAATTCATGGGGTCACAGAGAGTTGGACATGACTGAGTGACTGAACTGAACTGAACTGAACTGATGGAACTATATGCCATGATCTAGTTTTCTGAATGTTGAGTTTTATGCCAACTGTTTCACTTTCCTCTTTCACTTTCATCAAGAGGCTCTTTAGTTCTTCTTCGGTTTCTGCCATAAGGGTGGTGTCATCTGCATATCTGAGATTATTGATATTTCTCCCACAATCTTGATTCCAGCTTGTGCTTCTTCCAGCCCCGCGTTTCTCATGATGTACTCTGCATATAAGTTAAATAAGCAGGGTGACAATATACAGCTTTGATGTACTCCTTTCCCAATTTGGAACTAGTTTGTTGTTCCATGTCCGGTTCTAACTGTTGCTTCTTGATCTACATACAGATTTCTTAGGAGGCAGTTACCTCTTCATGGGTTACCTCTAGGCTAATCTGGAACTCAGGGTGGTATTCTCTACTGTAGATCTCAAACTTTTTTGTCATGTTAATTCTGATCAGTTTCTTGTGTGGGAACTCACTGTTTTGTTATTCCTCAAACGCTGAGATTCCTGGCCTGTCTTATTCTTTCCACTATTCAGAGACTTCTTATGTTTGTTCTTTTACAGCAAAGATTTTTAGTTGTTCTTAAGAGAAGAATACGAAGAAAGAAGCCTCATCCATATTGCTTGGCTGGCACATTCAGAGGTTTTTCTGGGACCAGGTGAGGCTGTTGCTATTCTTGGACTTTTCCAGAGTCAGAGAGCTGCTGTCTGACTTGAGATGGCTCCTGTTTAAGATGTAAGGTCCCTGAGAGTCTTGGAGCCATCGTGGAACACTGTCTGGAGTCTACAAACATGGTTGAAAATTACTGCTGCCAGAGGCGTCCTGGCTTTGTGCTCACAGTGCTGCCCCTCACTCTACTGGGGAATCAACCACAGTGTCCTCACACAGGACTTCTGTCCCCTAATGCCACAGCTGTGCTGCAAACAGTCCCAGTATCCTACTTCCGATACCTGGAGACTGCAGAAGCCAGCAATGGGGAAAAGAAACCAGTTCCAGAACTGTCAACCCTGTGAGCACTTGTTGAGTTAAACTCCCCAGATTGTTATAAAGTGAGGTGCATACAGCGTTTCTTTATCTCTACCTTTGTTTCAGTGTAGAAGAGTCACATTCAGTAGTGAAGTATTTGCTTTAAAAGAAAAGGTCCTATGAAACTCCAATAATAATATTTTCTCACAAAGGAAACCATTGCTTACAGTAATACTATCATTATAAGCAATCTTTTATCACCTCACCTTCTTTAAGTTGATGAATCTAAATGTTATTTCCCCCAAACGGCCCATGTCAGATACCAAAAAAGCTGCAGAATTTAAATCCTATAATTCATAGATCTTGAGGCAATTACCTCCAGGTTGACCTATGAGAAAACCGCAAGTTTCCACTGAGGAAATGTCTGCCACGTCCCATCGACACTCTGCCTTAATGATGTCGCTCCAGGAAGGGGCTTTCTAGGCTTACTTCCTCAACAGCACATCTCTTTGGGCTCTAGCCTTTATGGAAATACCTTTTCTTTTACTCTGTACAATCCCCAGAAATTCCCCAAAGTAACTATTCCTTCAGGAAACCTCTGCTTGTGGCTTAGATTATATGGAACTGCATAGGATCTCAATCCTTTGCACCCTCTTTTAAAGGAAGTTAGGTTATTATATGCTAATGCTAAGTCACTTCAGTCATGTCCGACTCTGTGCAACCCCATAGACGGCAGCCCACCAGGCTCCTTCATCCCTGGGATTCTCCAGGCAAGAACACTGGAGTGGGTTGCCATTTCCTTCTCCAATGCATGAAAGTGAAAAGTGAAAGTGAAGTCACTCAGTCATGTCCAACTCTTAGCGACCCCATGGACTGCAGCCCACCAGTCTCCTCCATCCATGGGATTTTAACCTCTGCTTGTGGCTTAGATTATATGGAACTGCATAGGATCTCAATCCTTTGCACCCTCTTTTAAAGGAAGTTAGGTTATTATAGGTAGATGGTAATAGAAAATGTGTCCTTTAGTTCAGAATAAAATCAGGATCAGAATAGTTTTTAAAGTTATCATTAAAATCTAACCACCTCCTCAGGCTCTACTTCATCCCTGGAATTTTCCTCTTGCATCTGAGAGTGAAAAGAAGGGGACTTTCAAAGGAAAATCTCCTCATTTTGGTGGAAATGTTCCTATTGCTTCTTGATTCTATTCATTAACTTGTCCACATACTTGCTCCTCTTTTGATAAGGAGAAATTCAATAGAGGTGAAGAAAATATATAAACAGCAAATCAAGTCAAATCACCAATGATTGAGCATCCACCACCTTCACCTCTCATTTTGGGTGCATCCATATTTCCCAAACTTTTATTTGTGGGCAAAACTTCTCATAAATAGCTTTGATTTCTTTATGTAACTAATGTAAAACTGCAGTTTCCATCAACAGAAAAGGGAATTCCAGCCCCAGACTGGTAATAGGGGTAATTTGCCTTTATAATTACATGGAGCATGTATCAGATGGCCATGGGTAAACCTGGGCAGCCAGACCTAGGAACTGTCCTCCTTTCTGAATGTGGACTTTTGGGGATGGTCTCCTGCGACCTTTGAGCCAAGACAAGGAGCCTCTTAACTGCCCACAACCCAGGTCAGGGAGGATCCTACCCAGGACCACAGCAGAGGGAGTGAGTGCACGAGGTGGCTGGCAGGGCAGTGCCCTCAAAGGCAGGCAGCAGGCTGGGGGAATTCCTGGACACTTGTGTGTGGCTACTAGAGCAGTTGGACTTTGGGATGAGCTGGACAATGCCAAGCGTGAGGAGCTAAGGGAGCCAAGACAGTCTGTTCAGCTAGTGAGGGGCACTCATGTGCTGGTCTGAAGTGACCACTTGATAAGAGGCCCTTTCCAAAGCCATGCAAGCTCATGATTCAGCAGGAATCAGTAAGGAGCTTTGACAGTCACATGTCAACAGTGTAACAAAAATCAGAGATCAACATCATGGCTCAAAGCCATGCTAAACTCCTCAGAACAAGGAAATGTGCCACATGAACTATATAGGCACGACCTGCCTCTGGAGCCCAGGAAACGAAGGGTGAGCAGCATGAGCATGCATGGGGGGCACGGAGGAAGTAGGGCCCAGTGGTTCCCAGAAGCCCTCCCGGGAGTGCACAGTGTGCCTCCCCCTTGTGGAGTCCCTGTTGGGAAAGGTCAGATGAGCTATTGGGAACAAGGACAAGCAATGCCTTACCCTTGATTGAAGGGAGGAGCAGGAGCCCCAGTTCTTCCCCTGAGTGCCTGTGCCGTGACCGCACGCACTCCTGAGGACAGGTGCCCAGCTATCCACCCCAGTGCTGGACCACTAAGCCAGATGACTTCCCAGGTGCTCGGCAGAGGCCGCGGCCTTTCCAGCTGTCTCAGCATACGCGTGACCTGTGTGGCGCAGCCCCCTCTCCTGTCCTGTGCCTGTGCTGCGTGGCCTGTGCTCATCCGTCTTCACCTCCTGGCTCTGTCCACTGTTGACCACCGTGGGATCCTCACCTCCCTCTGGCATGGGGCCACCTGCGTAGTCCACAGCCTCTGGGTCCCCTGGTTGGATTCAGGAGTAACAATAGGGACAAGGTACAGCCCTAAGTGTTTGGAATGTCACCAGAGGAGTGGGAAGGGGAGTGGGAAATGTGGTAGCTTCTCCTTGGAGAAACAAACACCCTCAACAAAAGCCCAGAGGCCTCAAGTCCCAGACTGATGCAGACACAGCTCCATCCACAGGAGTCTGGTCTGTAGCCAAGGATGCTTGAGAAAAGTACGTGAAGCAGGGATGATGGGTGCACATGATGAGCACCCAAAGGACTGGAAAAGTACAGTCCAGATGCTGCCAACTTGGGGTAGAGGGAGAAACCTGGAATGCCCTTGGAAATGGGGGTCAGGGGGGAGTTAGGCCATCAGCTGGGCCAGCCCAGTGGCACGCGTGGGGGGTCCCAGAGGGTTGGTTCAATGGGAGGAGAGGAGTGGAGAGTAAGAGATAAGGGGACAGGGAGATGCCAAGTTTCAGGACTCCACTAGCCTTACCAGGCACAGAGACAAACGCCTTCAAATGCCTTTCCCTCCCTGGCTTCTTCCCCAGGGAGCGCAGAAAACTGGTACAAGTTTCTCAGGAACTTTGAATACTTCTGGGATATTCCCTAAGAATGATGTTCAGTGACGCTTGTTAATCCCTAATCATCAGGCTATAACTCAGTAAATGAAGAGCTCATAGGCCCAGATTGGATTTTCTGAAATGTAGAGGATTTTTTTCTAAAATTTTTGAAATCCACAAGAATTCCTTTATCTTATCTCAAAGCATATTGGTTTGAGAGGGTCTTTTCATTACAGATATCAAATCAAGCAGTTGGCTTCTGATGATCTTTCCTCCACTGTCAGCCCACTCCTTTTTCCTCTGCAGCTTCACCCTACCCTCGTTTTTGAAGATTTCCCTGGGTAAAGTCATCCCAAGACTATTCATAAAGCATCATTCTAGAATTTTACAGTAAGAAGTCTCTAAACCATCATTAAGTCACATGCCTTCATTTTAAAGGAAGAAATTAGGCCACAGGTCATGAATACAAGGCAAATAAATAATGCCTTGTCTCAGCTAAACCACATTTTAGAAACCAGCACACAAGTCATATGCAACGTCAGACATTAGCATTGTCTTTAAAGATGTTATCACACCGATGACAAATTATAGTGAGTGAAGCATGGTGTAGCTTTTGAGACGGGGACAGGAAAGAACATGAACAAACTGTGGATGACTGTTGTTTGATGATGGAATTTGCAAGGTAAAAATATCAAAGCTCAAAACTTGAAAAGCATAATATTCCACGTGAAAGACTTGAAGTAGCAGAAGAATGTTCATGACTACAAAAAAAAGGGTAGAAATACTACAGTGCAGTAGATTGCCAGTGATTGTTAAAAATTGATCAGAAATACAACAGTGAGGGTTTCTAACTAATCATGAAAATGAGCCTTATCTCAACCAAATGAAATAAGGGATAAAACTGAGATGTGACATTTCATTCAACACGTGCCCAGACGATCTAACAGAAAAATTCCATTTCTTTTTTATTTCAGGAAGCTATGGGAGGATGTGTTTCATAAAAAAAAAAAAAAGACAGTAAAGCAAAAATAGGACAATGTATACTCGGGGAAATGAGATCCAATGAAGAGGAAGGTAAAGGGTGTTTGTGGAATGATGATGAAGGGAACTCTGATGCTAAGGGCTCTGCAGCAGCCTTGAGAACTGCCTGTGAAAACTGAAGGGAGATGGGGATTCTGGTGTGGGGCTCCACATGCAGTGGTCCTAGGGAGCTGGCTGGCATCCGCATGTGAGAGCCCACTGTTAAATATTCAGGAAATTTACAAGCCATTATTTTAAGTTATATAAACTGATATTTAACTAAATTGTATTTTTAAACAAAGATAATAAATGATAGAACTTCATCTCTTTCTAAATAACTTTACTCCTTTTTCCTAATCTTTATGTTCCCAGGGTATAGAGGGTTTAAGTATCTGGACGGTAGAAGTATACCATATGTCCCATTGTACATCTCTCCTCAGCTCTTTGTTCAGTGATGTCACGTTAGTAGCTTGAAATTGGCCAGGGTGGAAGTATTTATACTACGGAAATGGGCAAAAGCTACAAATCAGGCTCTGATTTGTTATTTTGTTGGTCTATTCTTGCAGTGGCATCCCTACTCCAGTACTCTTGCCTGGAGAATCCCATGGATGGAGGAGTCTGGTGGGCTGCAGTCCATGGGGTCGCTAGGAGTCAGACAAGAATGGGCGACTTCACTTTCACTTTTCACTTTCATGCATTGGAGAAGGAAACGGCAACCCACTCCAGTGTTCTTGCCTGGAGAATCCCAGGGACGGGGGAGCCTGGTGGGCTGCTGTCCATGGGGTCGCACAGAGTCGGACACGACTGAAGCGGCTTAGCAGCAGCAGCAGCAGCCACTAAGAAAATAATGAAGAAATGATTGTCCGTGAGTGTGTGCTAAGTCACTTCAGCTATTCTCCAGGCAAGAATACTGGAGTGGTCGGCACGCCCTCCTCCAGGGGATCGTCCCAACCCAGGGACTGAACCCACGTCTCCTGCATTGGCAGGTGGGTTCTTTACCACTAGTGCCACCTAGGAAGCCCAAAGAAATAGTTAAGAAGGTAGATTAAACTTTAAAGTGTGCTCTGTTTGAAGCCATTATATTGTAAACAGCAGGAACAAAATGAGCAAGTATTTATTCTTCCAGCATTTGAAAATGAATATTTGACCAAAGAGGTTGCTCCAATCATATAGGAACAATACAAATGAGGTTCAAAAAAATTCTTTATTTTTTTTACTTTTGCCTTACTTAGGAACATAAATGGAAATATAACTAACAATCACCTAAGAGCTATACTCAGTTGTTATGGATACAAGAGTTTGGCAAAACGTAGGGAAAGAGTTCCATGAAAATAGAATGGCTATGTGGAAACTACAATGAAGAGTACTGTATATTTTATTGTTAATTGTAAATCGTGTACTATGATTTTATGTTGGCTCAGATGCCCTTTGGCCCAGGCCAAGAAAACTGTCTTACAGAGCCATCCTGCGAAGGAACTTGGGGCAGGAACAGGTCAGTCCGCTGGCCCGCATTCTCTGCGCTAGTGTTACAGGTGTTGGAGAGCACATAGTCTGCTGCGTGTACATAGCTCTCTAGTGTGCTCATAGACTGTTAGCGTGCACATAGCCTGTGCTTATGTTTATAGAATTTTCATAGCAGGGCAGGCATCACTCTTATTACCCTCCTCTTCCATTTACAGACATGGGATCAAGATTCCAGGGGTCTATGTGCTGTGCAAAGTCACACAGTGCCAGCTTGCCTCAGCTTGCAACCCTGCTGTATGCCCCGCGGAGTTGCATACCTCCCTCGATAAGGGGCTTGAAGCTCTGGAGGTGAGTGGCACTGTGGGTGAGCCCACCATGTCTGCCCTGAAGGCTCTCTGTTCACCAAATGACATCACTTTCTGCATTGTGTGATTGTGGTAATCCCATCCACCCATGCTTTCCCTGAGAAAAGAAAGCAGGGCCCTCTTAATTGTCCTACCTTTACTTAATTGTCCTACCTTCGCAGTCTTCGAGAAACAGTCCCCATGTCTCAAGACCCTTCAAGCATGTATCTTTCAGTGATTATTTCTGGAAATCAGGCCTTTGAAATTCCACTCCATTTATACGTGTCATCTGTCTCAGTCATTTATTCTACATACAGTTTTCTGTCCATCCAGAGAAGAAGCTTCCAACCAGTCTGCTACATAGGTACCACAACCTTCATGGTAGTTTCAGGAGACTTGCAGAACACCAGGAGAGTGTGGGATTACAACCAACAAGGTCAGTAAACACACAGGGGCAACACACAGAGGGAAGTGTAGATGAATGAGTGTAGATATATCTACCCACCCTCAGGATTGGATGGTCCAGACAGCCCCCAGCAAGCCTCATCTGATTGTGCTCCCTAGAGTCAGAACAGAGCCACAAATCAACTCAGCCTTCCCTGAATCACATTAAGGTTCTGAAGCTGACAAGTCTGACCAGATAAAGCCTCCATCCTGTATTGTGTCCAGGAAGAATTATAGATTTTGTGCAGAATGCTTTTGATTTTTATCTATGTCAGGACAATGTTCATCTTGCTAAGCCATAAGTGTGTGGGGACTAAGTGGCAGGGCACCCTGGGCAGTCTTGATCAGCAGCACTGTCCAGCGAGCCAGGATGGTCCTTTTCTGTACTACACAGGTATCAAGAATCAGATTTCAATCCTTTTTTTTGCATCTAGAGGGTTGAGTAACAGCTGTGGTCTTCTCAGCCTCCTGGCACACACCTGAGTCCACTTCAGTGCTATTTACAGACTTGAGCAGTTTATGGGGTTTTTAAGACAAGAATACTGAAGTGGTTTGCCATTCCCTTCTCCAGTGGATCACATTTTGTCAGAAATTTCCACCATGACCGTCAGTCTTGGGTGGCCCTATGCAACATGGTTCACAGTTTCATTGAGTTAGAAAAATGAAATGCAGAATGCTGGGCTGGATGAAGCACAAGCTGGAATCAAAATTGCAGGGAGAAATATCAGTAACCTCAGATATGCAGATGACACCACTCTTATGGCAGAAAGTGAAGAGGAACTTAAGAGCCTTGAAAGAGGAGAGTGAAAAAGCTGACTCAAAACTCAACATTCAAAAAACAAAGACCATGTCCAAAGATCCAGTCCCATCACTTCCTAGCAAATGGATGGGGAAACAATGGCTTCAAACAGAACACACTTTAAAGTTTAATCTATATTCTTAATCATTTCTTCCAGTTTATCTGAAAAGCCAGGTAGCTCAGGTGGGTGGAAACCTGAAATCAGAGAGACCAAGTTTGGAGTGAGGGAGTTAAATGACTTTGGACCAACCATACTTAGAATACAGCTTGGCACACAGTGCTCAGTGATTGCTAGCCAATTGTTTATTATTAATATTCACATTTACATAACTCTATGTAGAAAGTTGACTTTTATTTGGGGTACAGCTCTATGAGTTTCCCCACGTGTGGATTTGTATCTCCACCACCACAGTTAGCCATGTACAAATGTACACAGGTAGTCATATACAGACATGAGAATTGGACCATAATTGTCTTTGAATTGTGATGCTGAACGAGGCTCTTGAGAGTCCCTTGGACTGCAAGGAGATTAACCCAGTCAATCCTAAAGGAAAGCAACCCTGAATATTCATTGGAAGGAGTGATGCTGATGCTCCAATACTTTGGCAAAGGATTGATTCATTGGAAAAGACCCTGATGATGTGAAAGATTGAAGTCAGGAGGAGAAGGGGGCAACAGAGTATGAGATGGTTGGAGGGCATCATCAACTCAACGGACATGAGTTTGAGCAAACTCCAGGAGACGGTGAAGGGCAGGTGTGCTGTAGTCCATGGGGTCGTAAAGAATTGGACATGGCTCGGCAACTGAACAATAGCAACAGTTAGGATCCAGAGAGCTCCCTCATCCCGAACAACTCCTTCATGCTGCCCCTTCAGAGTCAAATTCTTCCCCAGCCCAACTTCTGGAAACCATTGATTTGTTCTCCATCTCAATAGGCTTGCCTTTTCTAGGATGTCATACAAAGGACTCAGACAGTAAGTAACCGTTTGAGACTATAGCATAATGCTGCTGAAACTCATCCATATCATCCATGGGTGTCGATAGTTCACACGTTATGGCTGAATGGTATTCCATGGTGTACATTTCCATAGTTTGCTTGTTGAGTAATCCATCCAAAGACACTGCAGTTATTTAACTTTGGGGCAATTATGAATATTGTGTCTATATGTGTTACTGAACAGGTTTCTGAACACTTTTTTAAATGTATTCCATTTCTCTAGAATAAATACCTAGGACAGAAATTATTGGATAATATGGTAAGTATGTGATTGCATTTATAAAATACTGACAAATTGTTTACCAGCATAGCCACAGCCACACCATTTTGCATTCTCATCAGCAATGTAGGAGAGTGATTATTGCTCATCTTCACTAGCAATTGGTATTGTCACTTTAAAAAAAATTTAAGCCATTCTTACAGGTGTGGAGTGGTATCTTATGATGGTTTGAAATTGCATTTTTCTATTGATGTTGAACATCTCTTAAGTGCCTATTTGTTATCCTTACATCTTCTTTGGTGAAATGTCCAGTTAGATATTTTGCCTATTTTAAAAATCAGATGCTTATTTTTCTGCACTTGGTTAGGAGAATATATTTTTGTATATTATAGATCTAAGTCATTTATTTATTAAATGAATTGCAAATATTTTTTCCTACTCTGTGGTTTGTCTTTTCATAGAGACTTTTACAAGCAAAAGATTTTAATTTTTGATGAAATCCAGTTTATGAAGTTTTTTCTTTTATTGATCCATATACTGTTGATATCGTATATGAGAACTTTTTGCCTGACCCAAGGTCGTGAAAATGTTTTCCTATTTTCCTCTATGAGTTTATAGCTTTAAGTGGTCTATTTTAAATTAATGTTTTTATAATGTAATAGGCTTAGTTCAAGAATTGCTTTTAGTTTTAAAAAAGTTGCTTTTAATTTTTTGATTTGTTTTGGTTTTTGCTTGTGTATTTCCGATTGTTATGTTGGCTGATATTAGCATGAATTTTGTACCCCCTGTTTATGTCAGTTTTTCTCTGTGAATCAAAGATCGTTTTACCTACCAAAAATAGCAAGATACATACAAAAGGATGTGGCCCTCTGCCTAGAATGTTGTTCATAGAAAAGCAAATAAATTTTGGTTTAAATAAATAAATTTATATTAAAAATAAATAAATAAATCATGCACTGAAAAGAAAACTGCACAAGTCTAAAGATTAATATCTGTCATCTGAAACTAAATTCGAAATCACAAGGTAAAATTTGCAGCACTAAACTAAAAATCACCAAAGAGTAGTGATCACTGGCTCCAAGGTGGCCCATCTAGAGACCCTCTTGGAGTAGAATGTCCCTGCCTTTTTATAGAAATGAGGTCAGTCCGTTGTCCACTCGAGTCAGTGGTCAAATGGACTTTCTGTTAAAATGCACTGACTTCAGCTGAGGTTGAAAACTGTCTTCATAAGCTGTGGAGTGTAGCATGTGTGGGTGTGTATGAAACCTATTCTTTTTGTGTAGACCCCCAGACTCTGCCAGTGTAGACCCCTCATGGGAGCCATACGCATGTGAAGTATTTACCCCAGTGACTTTAAGACCATAGAACCCATCCAACAAAGGAGCTCATTTATTTTCTGACATGGTTAATGTCCTGATTTAATGGCCCTCTTATATCACACTCAGCACCCTAAATTACAGGGCAGCCCAGGCAATTACACTGCAGGATTTCAGATGCACCTCGCCCTAGAGCAGCAGCGCGGTTGTCACAGCTGCCGCCAGGGCTCATGTGAGAGAGGCTGGAGGAAGCTTTCATCCCCTCGTGTGAGCAGCAAGCCTTGCCTCTCATTAAAGTAATTGTTTGCACCTCCTTGTTGCTCCAGATCACTGTCTCCTGAGATTTTTCAGCCACAGGAAATATTATTCTGAACATGTAACTGCTCATGTGAAAGTCTCTACAAATGTCTTTCTTGTTGTTATTACTGAAGAAACAGAGCCCATGTTTCTTGATTGTGTATTAAGGGGGAAAAAATCCCATCTCCTTGGCATGCTCTGAAATGTTTCTGTTATAAAAGATCATTTTCCATAATGACCCTTTGAGATGAAAGTAGTTATGGCAAGGATTTCACACACTTGAGTCCCCAAACTTGCTCCTAAATACTACCAGACGTAGAGTGAGGCTGATTAGGGAGGTTTAGCACCTAACAAAAATTTGGTCAGATGAGTTTAAGGGATTTTTTTTACCTCCCTGGCATTAACTGTTAGATAAATGTAAGTAGACGTTTACCATATTTACCATGTCTCAAGGGCCCACATCTAAGAGAACTGATGGTAACTTCTGGGTTGAAACTTTCTAAGAAGCATGTTTTAGCTTTGATCTATTTATTCAGTAAATAAAGATTGACCTTCAAGCAAACCAAACAGCTGAACACATAAATTGTCTGGGAGATGAAATTTCACTTTTAAAAATAACACCACACTCCAAAGCTTAGATTCTGCTTCAGAAATATGGGAAACAAAATAATGTATGTTTCAGTGAGACAAAGTAAAGAAAACTGGTTATAAAAATTAGCATTTATTTATAACAGGAAAAAATAACCTAAAATCCTCTAATTATATCAATTTGATTAGCTAAAAGATCAAATTGGAAGAGGGTCCCTCAGGGGAGAGAAGAGAGGGTGGGTAATAAGACTTTATTTTCTGCTCTAGACATTGTTTCATTCCTTTCTGAGTCCTCAAACTCTATGCCTGACTCTGAGAAGGGGCTCTAGACATTGTTTCATTCCTTTCTGAGTCCTCAAACTCTCTGCCTGACTCTGAGAAGGGATACATTGCCACTTTGGGGGGAAGAGACTCTTAAAAAGCGATAGAAATGCCACAGTAATCATGACTATGTCTTCCTTATGACATTCCCACTGTCGCTGGCTATACAATTCATGCTTTTATGTTATTTTATGTTATTTAGGTGAATTGGTTGCTGAGAGCCCACAGTTTCCTCATGTGTAAAAGGGGAATACAATTCAATTATTATAGAGCTATTGTGATAACTCATTGATGTAACATGTGTAAAGCCTTTGGCAAAGAATGCCTTGACATAGAATGAAGATTCAACAAAATTTAGCTAGTATCGTTGTTGTGTTCATTATCTGATGGATGATACCTTGTTGTTTTGCAGTCCATTCTGAAGGAGATCAACCCTGGGATTTCTTTGGAAGGAATGATGCTAAAACTGAAGCTCCAGTACTTTGGGCACCTTATGCGAAGAGTTGACTCATTGGAAAAGACCCTGATGCTGGGAGGATTGGGGGCAGGAGGAGAAGGGGACGACCGAGGATGAGATGGCTGGATGGCATCACAGACTCAATGGACGTGAGTCTGAGTGAACTCCGGGAGTTGGTGATGGACAGGGAGGCCTGGCATGCTGCGATTCATGGGGTCGCAAAGAGTCGGACACGACTGCACGACTGAACTGAACTGAACTGAACTGGAGTCTGCTCAAACTCATGTCCGTTGAGTCGATGATGCCATCCAAGCATCTCATCCTCCGTCATCCACTTCTCCTTTTGCCCTCAATCTTTCCCAGCATCAGGGTCTTTTCTAATGAGTCAGGTCTTCACATCAGGTGGCCAAAGTATTGAAGTTTCAGCTTTATCATCAGTCCTTCCAATGAACATTCAGGGTTGATTTCCTCTAGGATTGCCTGGTTTGATCTCCTTGCTGTCCAAAAGACTCTCAAGCATCTTCTCCAGCATCACTTATGTGATGGATGGTGTTTTGGGGTTCAAAATGAGAAATGCTATACTGTTTCCTGAACTGATGGCTGACCTAATCAGTGATGATACAAATATGCTCTCATTTTCTTTCTCTCTCATGCACACACACACATACACACACCCTACATACAACTGGTTTTAATTATAAGTTATTAAGCATTAGAATGCCTTGTTTCTTTCTGGTGCTTAATTATAAAACAATAGTAATTACTATAAAATAATAATTATTGTTACCACTGGAGTCAAGTACTGGTGGAATTTATAAGGGACATGAGTAAGCTGCCCTGAAATCCATATACAGCTGTGTTTTCTCTAAATAAAAGAAGCTGTGGAAAGAGAAACAAAAAGGCACAAAAGGCAAAGTACAAGGGAGAAAAAGCAGGTAATGTACTCTATCCCCTACTTGGAGCTGATCAGCCCAGGGGACTCGAGCCACTCCCACAAGCTCACAGTAGAAGGGAGGCCCGGCTCACAGGGGCAACTTAGATCTTTAATGGAAAACAGCCCTCAGCCCCACTGGAACTGCAGCCCACTGTTGCTGATAGCGGTAATACAAAACACATTTGTCATTTTTCTTTATACCTAAATAAATAAATACCCGGGGGGAAGGGGAAGCTCACTCCATATTCTGGTTTGGTGATGTGTCTTGAACAAGAATGCACACCCAAGGGCTGGCACAGAAGATGTGGACAGCAATCAGCCAAATGAAACAACTAGAAAAGACCCACCACGATGGGACAGAATGGAAAATGGCAAATGGTGTGGGCAATGGAACCAAATGAATCCCATGAGAATTATATCATTTTCATCAGATTGAGTCACTGTGGGAAGATTTGGGGGAGCAAGTTAAAATCCATTACTTAAGGAAGCACTCAAGACTAAAGTCACAGTTTTATAGGTTGTGTGCGAATATTAATAAAACCCATGTCGGGTTTTACGTACCACGATTCTGAATGATTTGAAGCATGCCTTCTCTTGGGGACGTGCAGCAGAGAAGGGAGGTGCCTCAGACTATGAAACTGTGAGAGCAGTTCTAGACCGCTGCAGTGGCACGTGGGAAAGATAAGGGGTGGAGCGTGACCACTCTGAAGGCCCGGGGGTGGAGCCCTGCCATCTGGCGGAGGTGAAGTGACCATGTTCTGGGCTGTTGGCTAGATTCTCAGTTTTCTTAGCTGAGAAATAGAGCTGAAAGTGATGGCCATTCACTTAATGATGTAAGTAATGTCAGGCCACATTGTACCAAAAGTGTGTCTGTCAGGGACTCCAAGAGTTTCCCAGCTTAGGGGTGGGGACTCAAGTCACTTGGCTTCCTAAGATAGGAAATTCACAGACTTTGGAACATATTTATATCCTTTATGTCACATATATCTCTATCATTGTCATTTTTTTCTAACTCCTCACTAAGCCTAAACTTCTAAACCTATACAACCTCTCAAAATGACATGATTGAAGTTGTGTATTTTCTTTCATTTAACTGAAAGCTCAACCATGGTAAACTGTGAAAACAAAGTTAAATTATTTAGAAAAAAAGAATTTGAATTCTCAAAGTGTGGGGAAGCATGGCAGAAAGAAGAATTTTGCTCTATCTGCTTTTACTTGATCATGGACATTCAAGGCCAAATAATATTCATAGAGAAAAAGTTAACAGTGGTTACTCATCTATAAAGACAAATATTTTTCACAGATAAATGTAATCAGTCTTGCAAGTGCTAATTTTAAAAACAAGTCTCAGGTCCAAAATGAAATAGAAAACAGGACTGCAGAATAATAGAAAATAAAAATAATGCATATATGTAGCAGAAATTATATGATAGAGCTAAAGCAACACTCTGAGGAAATTTCTTAGTCTTAAGTACTTAAATTAATAGAAATTAAGGAGAGAGCAATAATACATTTGAGGATATTGCAGGGAGAGAAATAGGAAAAATAAAAGAACAAAAAAGTAAAAGAACTTTTCCCTCCTCTGCCTTAGTAAATTAAACAATTAACCAAATCAAGGGAAAACCACAAAAAGAAAAAAATAATATGGAAATGAGAAAATTCTTAGCTACAAAGAAAAATGTTTAAATAATAAATGTTTACTTGTTCAGTTCTACAAAAATAAATGTGAAAATCTATATATTTTCTTAAAAACTATAAATTGGTAAAAATAGAAATCAGAAGAGATAGAAACAGAAACAAAACAATTTGCATAGTAGAAATTTTTAAAGTTATCAAAAAGTTACTTTCCAGAAAACCCCCAGTCCAGTTGGTATTGTAGATAAATTCTACCACATATGCAACGTACAAATACCTTCAGTGACTTTTAAAGTGTACAAGATTGTAAATAAAGAGGGAAAGTTTCCAAATTACTTTTTATTTCAGAAGTTTTATTTTGATTTTAGGTTTATTTTTAGATTTACAAAACAGTTGCAAAGATAGTGCAGAGTTCCCACGCATTCTTCTCCTAGATTCCCCTAATGTTAATGTCTTATATAACCAGAATATATTTCTCAAAGCTAAGAAATTAACACCGGTATTAGAGTATTAACTAAACTACAGACTTTATTTGGATTTGACCAGTTTTTCACTAGTGGCCTTTCTCTATTTCAGATCCAGATCAAGATACTGTGTTGTAATTAGCAAATTAATTTTATGAGGCATAAAAGTTATATAGTGATAACAAAATTTGACAAGGTATCCTAAAGGAAAAATCTAGATCAACCTCACTAACAAAAGCTCCAAAGGGTTTCAATAATCCACCCATGCTTTAGAAGAGAAATGCATCAAAGCCAACTGGAGTTCATTCCAAGAATAAGAGAATATTCATGTTTCAGCTTAGAAAATCTATTAATATAGTACAGCAGAGGTCAAAGGAGAAAAACTAAATTTATTTATTCATAGCTTAAGAAAAGACATTTATTAATTTCAACAAAATTCATAATTTAATGTCTTTATAAAACAAAAGCACTTACTTGCCATGATTTTACATACTTACACACATACACAACAGCAATATTTTGCTTAATAATAAAGCATTAGAAGTATTTCTATTGATGTCATGAAAGAGATAAGGATGCTCACAATTACTACAACTATGAATAAATTAAACTAGAATTACTAGTCAATGTAATCAGATAACAGAAACAAAATGCATAAAAATTGGGAAAGAAATAAATTTTTCATTATTTGCAGATGACAAAAGAGTATGCCTCAAGCACACACATACATATACACATAGACACACATAGAATCAACTGAAAAACTACTAGAAGGATTGTTGTCCAGTCACTCAGTCGTGGCTGACTTTTCGACCCCACGCACGGCAGCACGCCAGGCTTCCCTGTCCATTACCATCTCCTGGAGCTCACTCAAACTCATGTTCATTGAATCAGTGATGCCAACCAGCCATCTTGTCCTCTGTCATTCCCTTCTCCTTCTGCCTTCAATCTTTCCTAGCATCAGGGTCTTTTCTAGTGAGGCAGCCCTTTGCATTAGCTTCAGCTTTGATATCAGTCCTTCCAGTGAATATTTAGGGTTGATTTCCTTTAGGATGGACTGCAGTCCAAGGGACTCTCAAGAGTCTTCTCCAACACCACAGTTCAAAATTGTCAATTCTTTAACACTCAGCTTTTTTATGGTCCAACTTTCACATCCATATATCACTCTTACAAAAATCATAGCTTTGTCTAGACAAATCTTTGTCAGAAAAGTGATGTCTCTGCTTTTTAATATGCTGTCTAGGTTTGTCAGAGATTTTCTTCCAAGGAGCAAGTGTCTTTTAACTTCATAGTTCCAGTCACCAACTGCAGTGATGTGGAACCCAACAAAATAAAGTCTGTCACTCTTTCCATTGTTCCCCATCTATTTGCCATGAAGTGATGGGACCAGATGCTATGATCTTCATTTTTTGAATGTTGAGTTTTAAACCAGATTTTTTACTCTCCTCTTTCACCTTCATCAGAGGCCCTTTAGTTCCTCTTTATGTTCTGCAATAAGGGTGGTGTTATTTGAATATACAACATTATTGATATTTCTCCCAGAAATCTTGATTCCAGCTTGTGCTTCATTCAGCCCAGCATTTTGCATGATGTACTTTGCATGTAAGTTAAATAAACAGGGTGACACTCTACACCCTTGATGTCCTCCTTTCCTGATTTGGAACCAGTCTGTTGTTCCATGTCCAATTCTAACTGTTGCTTTTTGATTGGCATACAGCTTTCTCAGGAGGCAGGTAAGGTAGTCTGGTATTCCCATCTCTTGAAGAATTTTCCACAGTTTACTGTGATCCACACAAAGGCTTTAGCCTAGTCAATGAAAGAGAAGTATATGTTTTTCAGAAATTCTCTTGCTTTTTCTGTGATCCAACAGATGTTGGCAATTTGATCTCTGGTTCCTCTGCCTTTTCTAAATCCAGGGAGTTCTAAATCTGGGAGTTCTCAGTTCACATGCTGTTGTAGCCTAGCTTGGAGAATTTTCAGCATTAATTTGCTAGCATGTGAGTTGAGTCCAATTGTGAGGTAGTTTGAACATTCTTTGGCATTGCCTTTCTTTGAGTCTGGAATGAAAACTGACCTTTTCCAGTCCTGTGGCCACTGCTGAGTTTTCCAAATTTGCTGGCATATTGAGTGCAGCACTTTCACAGCATCATCTTTTGGATTTGAAATAGCTCAGCTGGAATTCTATCACCTCCACTAGCTTTGTTATAGAGATAGATACTTCCTGAGGCCCATTTGACTTTGTAATTTAATTGTCTGGCTCTAAGTGAGTGATCACACCATTGTGGTTATCTGGGTCATGGAGATCTTTTTTGTGTAGTTCTTCTGTGTTCTTCTTAATATCTTTTGCTTCTGTTAGGTCCATACCATTTCTGTCCTTTTTTGTGCCCATCTTTGCATGAAATGTTCCCTTGGTATCTCTAATTTTCTTAAAGAGATCTCTAGTCTTTCCCATTCTATTGTTTTCCTCTATTTCTTTTCATTGTTTACTTAAGAAGGCTTTCTCATCCTTCCTTGCTCTTCTTTGGAACTCTGAATTCAGATGGATATATCTTTCCTTTTCTTCTTTGCCTTTCACTTCTCTCCTTTTCTCAGCTATTTTAAGGTCTCTTCAGACAACTACTTTGCCTTTTTGCATTTCTTTTTCTTGGGGATGGTTTTGATCAGCACCTCCTGTACAGTGTTACAAACCTCCATCCAGAGTTCTTCAGTCACTCTATCAAATCTAATCCTTTGAATCTATTCATCACTTCCACTGTAAGGGACTTGATTTAGTTCATACCTGAATGGCCTAGTAGTTTTCCTTACTTTCTTCAATTAAAGTCTGAATTTTGCAATGAGTTCATGATCTGAGCCACAGTCAGCTCTCAGTCTTGTTTTTGCTGAGTGTATAGAGCTTCTCTATCTTCGGCTGCAAAGAATATAATCAATCTGATTTCAGTATTGACCATCTGGTGACATCCATGTGTAGAATCTTCTCTTGTGTTGTTTGAAGAGATTGTTTGCTATGACCAGTGCATTCTCTTGGCAAAACTCTGTTAGCCTTTGCCCTACTTCATTTTGTACTCAAAGGCCAAACTTGCTTATTAACTCCAGGGATTTCTTGACTTCCTACTTTTGCATTCCAGTCCCCTTTGATGGAAAGGACATCTTATTTTGGTGTTAGTTTTAGAAGCTCTTTAGTTCTTCACAGAGCCATTCAACTTCATCTTCTTTGGCATTACTGGTTCGGGCATAGACTTGGATTACTATGATACTGAATGGTTTGTCTTGGAAATGAACAGAGATCATTCTGTTGTTTTTAAGATTGCACCCCAGTACTGCATTTCAGACTCTTTTGTTGACTATGGGGGCTACTCCATTTCTTCTAAGGGATTGTTGCCCACAGTAGTAGATATAATGGTCATCTAAATTCATTTCACCCATTCTGGTCCATTTTAGTTAACTGATTCCTTAAATGTTGATTATAAACATTATGAAAAAAATTTAAGATAGCTGGTGACAAAATTATACAAAAATTAGTAGCTTTTATATGTTCAAGTAACAATTCATTAGAAAATATAGCATAAGTAAAGAGTTATAAGAAACAGAGAGAGGGAGACTGTCTGGGATTATATAAGAAATGTTCAGGTCCTATATTAAAAATCTTTAAATGATACAATGGATTTAAGGGAGACTTTAAAATAGGGGAAATTGCTTTATTGTTGGAGAGAAAAACTCAATTGTTGGAGAGAAAAACTCGTTTAATGACGACCTGTGTGTGTGCTCAGTTTCCTACTCTTTATGACTGCATGAACTGTAGCCCTCCAGGCTCCTCTGTCTGTGGAATTTTCCAGCAAGAATACTGGAGTGGGTTGGCATTTCCTTCTCAGGGGATGTTTTGGACCCAGGGATGAAATGAAACCTGCATCTCCTGGGCCTCCCTCATTGGCAGGTAGATTCTTTACCACTGAATCACCTTGGAAGCCCCCCAGATACTAGTAGGATCTCCTTTTTAAAAAATTATGCAAGTTAGTGCTAATTTCACATAGAAAAAAACAGACATTTGATCATTCCATAAAAACTGTTAAAACTCAAGAGCAATGAGAGAGGATTTAACGCTACATGTTAAAATATTACAAAGCTGTAGTTTGGTCTTTGTGTACAAACAGACCAAAAGATCAAGGGAACTGTGTAACGAATGTAGTAACAGGCCAAATGCAATGGGAATTTGGTATATGATCAAAACTACATTTCAAATCAGTAGGTAAAAAAAAGATCAATGATTCAGAAATGGAGTTTGGGCACCAGGGTAGCAATCTGCAAAACATGATATGGAGATTTTTATCTCATTTTATTTAACAAAAGTCTTCTTTATGGGCTGAAAAATTTAAACACATACAAACAGTAAAGCCACAAAAATATTAGAATAAAACTCAGGAACATTTTAAAACACTTACATGAATGGATAAAGAAAATGCAGTATATACATACAATGGAACACTATCTAGCCTTTAAAAGTAAAGAAATCCTGCAATACGCAACAACATGGATAAACCCGCAGGACATTATGTTCAGTGAAATAAACCAGCTACAAGAGGACAAATAGGGTATGATTTCACCTATACGAAGAATCAAATATAATCAAGCTCATAATACATGCAGGGTAGAATGGTGGTTGCCAGGGGCTGAGGGGAGGGGGCCATGGGGAGTTGCTAATGAACATGTTTAAAATTTCAGGTATGCAAGATTAATAAGTTCTAGAGATCTGCTCTACAGCCTTGTGCCTGTAGATAACAATATGATATTGTCCACTTGAAAGTCTGTTAAGAAGGTAGATCTCATGTTAAGCGTTCTTACCACAATGTTAAAAAAAACTAAAAAATACAGTATAAAATTTTAAAAAAGCAAATCTTATATATGATGAACAAGCAAACAAACAAATAAATATCTTTGAGTGTTTTTGAAAGGGCTTTCTACACAAGACATAATAACTCGACATAATAAGAGTTATGAATTTGATCACATAATTCTGTTAAGGAAAAAATAGCATAAACAGAGTCAAAAATAAATGACAGTCTAAAGGGAAATGTTTGTCACAGATTAGATAGAAAAAGGGCTGATTTCCATCTCATTTTCCATGATCTGTTGAGATTCAGTAAGAAAAGACAATAAACAGAGAAAAAGTAAAGCTATTTCCGTGTAAAAAGAAATGCCCCCAAAATGACTGCCCAACCTTAATCATATTAAAAACTTCATTTGATCTAAAAAACATAATACTTTTACCATTCAAATTGGCAACTATAAAGAGTTTAATTTTTCATACTGCTGCAGTGAAGCAGACTGGCATTTGCCAGCTGTGACAGGTGCAACTTCTTGGGAGGTAAATTTTGCTTTATCTGCCTTTTGACTCAGTTGATATAGGATTTCATCCTTCATTACATTCATAGTGGTGTGTAACGACATACACAAAAGAAGAGTCTCAGCTACAATGTTTGATCCAAATAACCAAAACGGGCATCAGCTAGGAGACTGGTTAAGTAAATTATGGTATATCCCACCAATGGACTATCACACAGATGTATAAATGAATAAGGAAATACAACTCCATTTCTATAAAAGAAAGAAAAAGCAAAACTAAATGAGATATTGTTTAGAGATTATTGCATGTGGAGTAAAAAATCATTTTTTTATAAAGTAAGGTAGTATACAAGATTTAGATAGAATCTGGTTTTAAGCTGCATTTGTGGGCTCAGGGGTTTCAGTTTTATTACTGGACTTAATACCACATACTCTTTATATATTCCGTTGTATCTGTCAATTTTGTAATAATTGTTTTTAATGACGCTTACTCCTTGGAAGAATAGTGATGACCAACCTAGAGAGCATATTCAAAAGCAGAGACATTACTTTGCCGACTAAGGTCCATCTAGTCAAGGCTATGGTTTTTCCTGTGGTCATGTATGGATGTGAGAGTTGGACTGTGAAGAAGGCTGAGCACTGAGGAATTGATGCTTTTGAAGTGTGGTGTTGGAGAAGACTCTTGAGAGTCCTTTGGATTGCAAGGAGATCCAACCAGTCCATTCTGAAGGAGATCAGCCCTGGGATTTCTTTGGAAGGAATGGTGCTAAAGCTGAAACTCCAGTACTTTGGCCACCGCATGCGAAGAGGTGACTTATTGGAAAAGACTCTGATGTTGGGAGGGATTGGGGGCAGGAGGAGAAGGGGACGACCGAGGATGAGATGGCTGGATGGCATCACGGACTCATGGACGTGAGTCTGAGTGAACTCCGGGAGATGGTGATGGACAGGGAGGCCTGGCGTGCTGCGATTCACGGGGTCACAGAGAGTCGGACACGACTGCGCGACTGAACTGAACTGAATGAAAAAGGTGGCCCTAGGCAACCACACAGGCCTCGGTCACAGGCAGGTTCTGGGATCAGAAGCCTGGGTTAGCCCCTTCAGACTGGTGACCTTCGGCAAGCCATGCCTTTATTTCCACGTACGCAGAATGGGCTTAAATAACTGCATCCACTTCCTAAGACCGTTGAGAGCATTAAAAGTATACATACAAGCACTGATCTAGTATCCTGCCATTAGTGTAAGCAAAGCAATAACCTGCAAAATCCACAGGGAAGTGCAGAGAGCAGGGAGGCAGAAGCAAGTGAGTGGCCACTCCCTTTGGTGCAGAAGGTAGAAGAGGACCGTGTTTTGTCTTAGAAAATTACACTTACATCTGGAGAGGAGAACTCCACTGGGAATTTAGGATGTAGGCAGACTTGCCTTTCATTGTACAGTTCGACTTCTTTTCCTCCATGTGTATGAATTTCCTTTTTAATTAAGCAAATAAATCCAGTATTAGGCCAGTAATAAGCTGAAAGCTTTTCTGCTCTGGTGAGGAGGAATTCCACATGCCCATGGCCTTTCTCTCTGCCCACTGATGCTTAAGCTATCAATAATCAGAGAGCTTGATGTCATGCCAGTTCCTGGTGGTGTTGACAGGCTCCAGCTCAAAAGTCCCTTTATTAGACCTTGTCCCTCAGTAAAGCTTGCAAATTACTCTGATCTTAGTAGACAAAGCCATCCCTCATTCTCTGAATCTCTGAGCATCCTACACAATAACATAAGAATTGGTGAAAATTACCCCAGATAAAGCGTCCTTTAGAACATCAAAGTCCCTGATTTCCAGGCTGTAGGCTGCAGGTATGTGACAGGGCTGACAGGCCAGATGGACAACAGAGATAAAGCAAAAAGTGAAATTCTCCAGGAAGGGAGGCTGAGTTGGATTTGTGCTAGGTTTTCTGTGGAGGGGATTAATGTTATTTTCGGAGGCGTGAGCACACATTGCTTTTACCTTGAAATCCAGGTAATCAGCAGCAGATAACAATCAGAGAAGGAAGCCTTTAAACCCTCTGTGAGCTGCAAAGCCTTTCTCCTCTCAAGTTTGGTCAATTCTGGACTAGGTCGTTTCAAATTGTGCACACATATTTTCCATGTTTTGTCTAAATTCTTTGTTTCTAACTTAATTTAGGATGTGAGCGTCTTTCCCTCACCACCATCCTCATTGTGCTTTCAGGGGCAATGTTGCCTGTGGTGTGGAGGATGGGCTCTGGCAAACTTACCACTTTACTTGGTTGACTTAAACGATGTATGTAGAAATACAGCCCAGATGGAAACTTGCACACATTCCCCAATCTATGCACATACCTGATCTGAAACCAGGAACATGAGTTAGAAGTTTAAATACCTTCTCCGAGGAGAGCAATGGTGTTTCACAACTAACAGAGAAGTTGCTTCGTTTGACCACTGAGCTCTAGTTGTTTTTCTGGAAAGGAAGTATTTTGCCATACAACAAAAAGAAATGTGAAACTTTTTATATTTAACAGCTGGACTATTGGCTTAACTCTGACTATTTTAGCATGAAGAGTTCTGTTCATAAAAATAAGCTCCACTCACTGAACTGGAATATGATCTTGTTTAACATAGACTATGGAAAACTAACAAGAAAGAAATAAGTAACATAAAGTTATAAGGAAAATAAGGAAATAGTAACATAAAGTTCTGTTATAAAGTCAAAACTAAAAAAAAATTTAAGTTAAATTCAAAGTAACCTTGATATAAGCATAACTTGTAAACGTTATTGACCCACAATATCCCTGAGACAATATTTTCAAGGAAAGTAGAAAATAATTCAAATAATCCCAGTGCTATGATCTTTGGCTGAGGAAATTTAGTAATTTATAGATTTTATTGTTTAAATAAATGTTTCTTGAACCTGGAAGCAAAATGCCTATGGCTTCATCTATGAGAAATGCTGTGAAACAGAGTGGACTTCAAGCTGAAGGATGTCTCTTGCAAGGAGCAGCTGTGTTGGAAAAGCATAAACCATAGTGAATAAAATATTGATAGATTGATCTCCAAAGAACAGAATCCAAACTTACACTTTTAGTTGGGCACTGTCTCTTTGAAAGACTGGACTCCACTTTCATGATGGAGTTTTCTTGGAAACACTAGTTAGCAAGCCTCTCCCACAGAGTGGGTCTCACTACTTTTCTTAGGATAGCAAAATTCTTTTAAAACAAAAAATGATATTCCCTACAGTGATTATTTTTTTCACCAGATCTGAGTGATTTTAAAACTGTTTAGTTCTTAAAGAACAAAGATTTGTCCTCCCAGAGGACAATCAAATTCCTGCACCACCAGCCCTGAGCTGCCCAGTTTCACTGTAGACAAGGCTGGATCCCTGGGGCAGAGGGTCTGTCCCTGGAAGAGCTTGCTCCCTCCAGGATAGTGTTGGCTATGTGTGGAAGGGCAGTGTTTGTTTTTTTTTAATTAATTAATTTATTTTAATTGGAGGCTAATTACTTTACAATATTATAGTGGTTTTGCAATACATTGACATGAATCAGCCATGGGTGTACATGTGTTCCCCATCCTGAACCGCCCTCCCTACCTCGTTCCCCATCCCATCGCTCAGTGTCATCCCAGTACACCAGCCCTGAGCACCCTGTCTCATGCATTGAACCTGGACTGGTGATCTGTTTCACATATGATAATATACATGTTTCAGTGCTATTCTCTCAAGTCATCCCACCCTCACTTTTTCCCACAGAGTCCAAAAGTCTAGTTCTTTATATCTGTGTCTCTTCTGCTGTCTTGCACATAGGGTCATCGTTACCATCTTTCTAAATTCCATATATAAGTATTAATATACTGTATTGGTGTTTTTCTTTCTGACTTGCTTCACTCTGTATACTAGGCTCCAGTTTCATCCACCTCATTAGAATGGATTCAAATGCATTCTTTTTAATAGCTGAGTAATATTCCATTGTGATACATACCACAGCTTTCTTATCCACTCATCTGCCAATGGACATCTAGGTTGCTTCCATGTCCTGGCTATTATAAACAGTGCTGCAATGAACATTGGGGCACATGTGTCTCTTTCAATTCTGGTTTCCTCGGTGTGTATGCCCAGCAGTGGGACTGCTGGATCATATGGCAGTTCTATTTCCAGTTTGTTAAGGAATCTCCACACTGTTCTCCATAGTGGCTGTACTAGTTTGCATTCCCACCAACAGTGTAAGAGGGTTCCCTTTTCTCCACACTCTCTCCAGCATTTATTGTTTGTAGACTTTTGGATTGCAGCCATTCTGACTCGTGTGAGATGGTACCTCGTTGTGGTTTTGATTTGCATTTCTCTGATAATGAGTGATGTTGAACATCTTTTCATGTGTTTGTTAACCATTTCTATGTCTTCTTTGGAGAGGTGTCTGTTTAGTTCTTTGGCCCATTTTTTGATTGGGTCATTTATTTTTCTGTAATTGAGCTGCAGGAGCTGTTTGTATATTTTTGAGATTAATTCTTTGTCAATTGTTTAATTTGCTGTTATTTTCTCCCATTCCAAAGGCTGTCTTCTCACATTGCTTATAGTTTCCTTCATTGTGCAAAAGCTTTTAAGTTTAATTAGGTCCCATTTGTTTATTTTTCCTTTTATTTCCATTACTCTGGGAGGTGGGTCATAGAGGATCCTGCTGTGATTTATGTCAGAGAGTGTTTTGCCTATATTTTCCTCCAGGAGTTTTACAGTTTCTGGCCTTACATTTAGATCTTTAATCCATTTTAAGTTTATTTTTGTGTATGGTGTTAGAAAGTGATCCAGTTTCATTCTTTTACAAGTGGTTGACCAGTTTTCCCAGCACCACTTGTTAAAGAGATTGTCTTCTGTCCATTGTACATTCTTGCTTCCTTTGTCAAAGATAAGGTGTCCATAGGTGTGTGGATTTATCTCTGGGCTTTCTATTTTGTTCTATTGATCTATATTTCTGTCTTTGTTCCAGTACCATACTGTCTTGTGACTGTAGCTTTGTGGTAGAGCCTGAAATCAGGCAGGTTGATTCCTCCAGTTCCATTCTTCTTTCTCAAGATTGCTTTGGCTATTCTAGGTTTGTATGGTATTTCCATAAAAATTGTGAAATTATTTGTTCTAGTTCTCTGAAAAATACCGTTGGTAGCTTGATAGGGATTGCATTGAATCTATAGATTGCTTTGGGTAGTATACTCTTTTTCACTATATTGATTCTTCCAACCCACGAACATGGTATGTTTCTCCATCTACTTCTGTCTTCTTTGATCTCTTTCATCAGTGTTTTATAGTTTTCTATATATAGGTCTTTTTTTTCCTTAGGTAAATTTACTCCTAAGTATTATATTCTTTTCATTGCAATGGTGAATGGAACTGTTTCCTTAATTTCTCTTTCTGTTTTCTCATTGTTGGTGTATAGGAATGCAAGGGATTTCTCTGTGTTAATTTTATATCCTGCAAATTTACTATATCACTGATTGGCTCTAGTAATTTTCTGGTGGAGTCTTCAGGGTTTTCTATCTAGAGGATCATGTCATCTGCAAACAGTGAGAGTTTTACTTCTTTTTCTCCAATCTGGATTCCTTTTATTTCTTTTTCTTCTCTGATTGCTGTGGTTAAAACTTCCAAAACTATGTTGCATAGTAGTGGTGGGGCGGTGTTTTTAAAGCAAGGCTTAGTGGCCTCAGCTGATAACTGTGCAGTATAGATCAACCCTGGGATTTCTTTGGAAGGAATGATGCTAAAGCTGAAGCTCCAGTACTTTGGCCACCTCATGCGAAGAGTTGACTCATTGGAAAAGACCCCGATGCTGGGAGGGATTGGGGACAGAAAGAGAAGGGGACAACCGAGGATGAGATGGCTGGATGGCATCACGGACTCAATGGACGTGAGTCTGAGTGAACTCCGGGAGTTGGTGATGGACAGGGAGGCCTGGCGTGCTGCGATTCATGGGGTCGCAAAGAGTCGGACACGACTGCGCGACTGAACAGAACAGAACGTGGCTCCCACACTTACGATGTGCTCCTCTGGAATCTGACCTATTGAAGGGCTGAACAGCCTTCAGACCTGGACAAGACCAACGCTTCACTTAACCATTGTCCCCAGATCATTTAGGACTGTTTTTCCAATGTCATATGGAGTCACTTCCGAGAGTTCCATCTACTGATCAAGAGTTCTCCTTGAAGGAACTCAGGTCACAGCTATCTGATTCCAGCACCTCAGGAAGGCCCTCTGACATCATGAAGAACAGGAGGAGAGAGGGGCGGTAGGGCCTAGAGGACAGCTGACTGTGACCTCGTGATTCACGATGATCTCAAGAAGCAGAAACCTGGACACTCAAACTCATGATGGTATATTTCAGAAAGATGTCAAAAATTATAAGACTGCAGTGGTTTATTGGTTCATGGTTATGTTCAGTTCAAGACCTTAACCAGAATAATTTCTCATTTACCTAGGATACTTTAATCCAGCAGTGACAGGCTTTATCCAAAATCACTGCAGATGGTGACTGCACAAAATTAAAAGAGGCTTGCTCCTTGGAAGAAAAGCAATGACAGACCTAGATAGCATATTAAAAAGCAGAGACTTTACTTTGCCAGCAAAGGTCTGTATAAAAGCTATGGTTTTTCCAGTAGTCATATATGGATGTGGAGAAGGAAATGGCAATCCATTCATGTTCTTGCCTGGAGAATCCCAGGGACAGGGGAGCCTGGTGGGCTGCCGTCTATGGGGTCGCACAGAGTCAGACATGACTGAAGCGACTTAGCAGCAGCAGCAGCAGCGTGTATGGATGTGAGAGTTGGACTATAAAGAAGGCTGAGCACTGAAGAATTGATGCTTTCAAATTGTGGTGCTAGAGAAGACTCTCGAGAGTCCCTTAGACTGCAAGGAGATCAAACCAGTCAATCCTAAAAGAAATCAGTCCTGAATATTCATTGGAATAATTGAAGCTAAAACCCCAATACTTTGACCACCTAATGCAAAGAGCCAACTCATTGGAAAAGACCCTGATGCTGGGAAAGATTGAAGGCAGGGGAGAAGGGGACAACAGAGGATGAGATGGTTGGATGGCATCATCAATTCAATGGACATGAGGTTGAGCAAACTCCAGGAGACAGTGAAGGACAGGGAAGCCTGGTGTGCTGCAGTCCATGGGGTTCCAAAGAATTGGGCACAACTTAGTGACTGAACAACATCTTAATCCAATGAGTAAACAACAAAGTGACATATTTTTCAACTGAGAAGTTGCTCACTTTCCTGAAGTAGACTTACTCAGAAAAGGCTTCTTTCTATCATCTCCAGGAATTGATATTTTGGAATGACTTGCAATGATTTCCACTGTGGTTAAGACATGTGTACATTTCTTATTTTGAAATTAAGAAGAGAATGAGTCTCCTTGAATGGGTGGGCAGTGGTGGGGAGGGGGAAGGCACTGGGCAGGGCAGGAACCTGTCTTTGTGAGTGGATACAGTATGATGTTTTATAACTAAGCAATGTTTCATATCATCTGCTGTGCATATTAATATATTTATTTTTTTAATGATAATAAAGGGAAAAATAAACATCTTCAATTGCTCTGAAAGAAAACCTGTGTGTAAATATGTAGTACATACATAGGAGAGTTATTCAGCCAAAAAGAAAGAAATCTTGCTATTTGAGACAACATGGATAGATCTTGAGGGCATTGTGTTAGATGAAGTAAGTCAGACAGAGAAAAATAAAGACTTATGATCTCACTGATGTGTGGAATCTAAAAACAACAACAACCAAAAAGCCTGTACTCACAAACACAGAGAACAGATTGGTGGTATCCAGAGGCAGAAGGTAGTACGGGCAAAATGGATGAAGGTGGTCAAAAGTTACAAACTTCCAATAATAAAATAAATAAGTCCTGTAATGCACGGTATGGTGGCTACAGTTTAAAATACAGTATTGCATATTTGAAAGTGATAAGATAGTCGGTCGTAAAAGTTCTCATCATAAGAAAAATAATCTGTGGCCGTTGTCAAAAAATCTATAGACAATAAATGCTGGAGAGGGTGTGGAGAAAAAGAAATCTCCTGCACTGTTGACGGGAATTTAGACTGATACAGCCACTATGGAGAACAGTATGGAGAATCTTTAAAGAGCTACAAGTAAACCTACTGGAGATGCTACTGGAGATCAGTGGAGAAATAACTCCAGAAAGAATGAAGGGATGGAGCCAAAACAAAAAAATACCTAGTTGTGGATGTGACTGGTGATAGATGCAAGATTCGATGCTGTAAAGACCAATATTGCATAGGAACTTGGAATGTCAGATCCATGAATCAAGGCAAATTGGAAGTGGTCAAACAGGAGATGACAAGAGTGAACATTGACATTCCAGGATTAAGCAAACTAAAATGGACTGGAATGGGTGAATGTAACTCAGATGACCATTACATCTACTACTGCAGGCAGGAATCCCTAAGAAGAAATGAAGTAGCCATCATGGTCAACAAAAGAGTCTGAAATGCAGTCCTTGATGCAATCTCAAAAATGACAGAATGATCTCTGTTCATTTCCAAGGCAAACCATTCAGTATCACAGTAATCCAAGCCTATGCCCCAACCAGCAACACTGAAGAAGCTGAAGTTGAATGGTTCTATGAAGACCTTTTAGAACTAACACCCAAAAAAGATGTCCTTTTCATTATAGGGGACTGGAATGTAAAAGTAGGAAGTCAAGAAACACCTGGAGTAACAGGAAAATTTGGCCTTGAAGTATAGTATGAAGCAGGGCAAAGACTAATAGAGTTTTGCCAAGAGAATGCACTGGTCATAGCAAACACCCTCTTCCAACAACACAAGAAAAGACTCTACATATGGACATCACCAGATGGCCAATATTGAAATCAGATTGATTATATTATTTGCAGTCCAAGATGGAGAAGCTTTATACAGTCAGCAAAAACAAGACCAGAAGCTGACTGTGGCTCAGATCATGAACTCCTTATTGCCAAATTCAGACTTAAACTGNGATGCTGAAGCTGAAACTCCAGTACTTTGGCCACCTCATGCGAAGAGTTGACTCATTGGAAAAGACTCTGATGTTGGGAGGAATTGGGGGCAGGAGAAGAAGGGGATGACAGAGGATGAGATGGCTGGATGGCACCACCGACTCAATGGACATGAGTTTGAGTGAACTCCGGGAGTTGGTGATGGACAGGGAGGCCTAGCGTGCCTGGGGGGTATTCGTGGGGTCCCAAAGAGTCGGACACGACTGAGTGACCGAACTGAACTGAACTATGATCCCACAATTGAACTCCTGGGCATATATCCCAAGAAAGCCACAACTAGGAGAGTCATATACCCCAGTGTTCACTGGAGCACTATTTACAATAGCCAGGACATAGAAGCAATCTAGACATCCACCTACAAATGAATGGATAAAGAAGATGCAGTATGTACTGCAGTATATAATGGAAATGCACTCAGCCATAAAAAAGAATGAGGCTGAGTCAGTTCTAGTGAAGTGGGTGAACCTAGAGCCTGTTATACAGATTGAAATAAATCAGAAAGAGAAAATACCATATTTTAACACATATATACAGAGAAGGCAATGGCACCCCACTCCAGTACTCTTGCCTGGAAAATCCCATGGACAGAGGAGCCTGGTGGGCTTCAGTCCGTGGGGTAGTGAAGAGTCGGGCATGACTGAGCGACTTCAGTTTCACTTTTCATTTTCATGCCTTGGAGAAGGAAATGGCAACCCACTCCAGTGTTCTTGCCAGGAGAATCCCAGGGACGGGGGAGCCTGGTGGGCTGCCGTCTATGGGGTCGCACAGAGTCGGACACGACTGAAGTGACTTAGCAGCAGCAGCAGCATGGAATCTAGAAAATGGTATTAATGAACCTATTTGTCAAGAAGAAATGAAGACGCAGGTGTAAAGAATGGACTTATGGTCACATTGGGGGAAGCAGAGAGTGGGACAAATGGAGAAAGTAGCATGGGCGTTTATATTACTACCATGTGTTAAATATCTAGCTGGGCAGAAGCCCCTGTGTATAACAGGGAGTCCAGCCTGGGGCTCTATGATGACCTATCGGGGCAGGGGAGGGGGAGGGGAGGGAGGCACCAGAGCAGGGGGATATATGTATAATCACAGCTGATTCACGTCGTTATATGTTAGAAACCAACACAATATTGTAAAGCAATTGTCCTCCAATTAAAAAATAACAAATGTAAAAAAAAATTGTAACTGTGTGTGATAAATGTTACAAAAATACAATTTTTAAAATTTCTAGTAAAAGGGAAGCTGTTGTTTATTGAGTTCGCACCCACCAGGTACATGATCATGAACTCTACTCCTGCCCTGCACAGGCAGGAGCTATTCTCCCACAGCACAGATGGAGAAACTGAAGCTTGGGCCACACAGGCCACCCAGCTGAGGAAGGTCCAAGCTGGGACGGAGGCAAAGACTGAGGCTCAGTCTGCTCCAAAGCTGGCATGCTGGCCACCCCTTGTGCTAACTTTGAGTGGACCAAATATTGGAAAAACAGGCTCTCTCAGAGACTGCCAGTGACATGGCCCTGACTTTCTTTGTTTTTGTTTTTACCCTTCTTGTTGCTGGGTATGTTAAAAAGTAAATAACTCTCGACTTTAAGCTGAATTGTGAACCGAACCGGGAAGAAAACTAGCAATTTGTTTTAAAGTTTCTGAAACAATAAAAGGTAAGAATGAATGAATAAAAACAAGTACACTCACAATTTCACTACCTTTCTCTAATTACTTCTATTTTTGTCTACTCTACACTCATAATTTTACTACTTTACACTAGCTACTTCTATTTTTGCCTACTCTCTTACATATACTTACATAATTGTAGTCACATATGTTTGCCTTTGTTGTCTTCTTTTTCAAAAAACACTGTATCATGAATACTTCCCCTATTTCTAGCATTTACATAATTTTTAATCCCTGGATATCATAGTATAAATTTGACCTGTATACATTATTGTTAGTTTTTCCACTACTATAATGAATACCTTCAGACATACATTAATATTTTTTTGTTATCTTAAGATAAATTCCCAAAGGGGCTATTATTCAGACAGCATGTAATGTGTTATAATCCCTGATATATATCACTAAGTTACTTTCTCAAAACTATATGACCAGTTCCTAGTGGCTACCCATGGCAAACTCCACAAGCAATACCAGTTTTATTGCAACCTTAGGAACACGAACAGACCAACCTTCTAGATAATACTCACTGATTTCCATGATCACTAGTTATTTAAAATGTTATGTATTTTCTGAAATGACTACAATGGGAAACAATAAAATTCAAAATAAATAGAAAACAATTCAGCTGTGATTCTGATTATAGAATTTTAGAGCTCAAAAAGACTTTTGGAGGAGGGAAAGCAGGAGACACTTCACCCTCATCCTTTATTTAGTACATGAAAAATCTGAGACTCATTTGCCTGAAGTTACAAATCAGGTCAGTAACAAAACAGATGGACAAACCAACAGAGGCCTGCTGGGCTTTTGATGAGAAGTCCAGAGCAAACAAGAGACTCCACCTCCTTCTCCTTCTCAGGCAAAAGCCCCAGAATGAGGCCACCACTGCCTCTGAAAGGGAAGTTCCATTTCCTGGTGACTTCTGATGACTTGGATCAGTGTTAATGGGCATTTCAAAAGCTGCTGCAAATAGTCTCTGAGTCCCAAGGAGCGATGTATTCTGGACCAGTAACCATTTGGATCTCACCATGTCTCCTTCCTCCTCCACCCTTCTTTTCTGTTTTTAATAGGACCTTGAAACTCAGAAGGTCAGATCTAAGTCATTTAAAGAATGACTTTTCAAATTTTAAGGAAAATGACTCTTGGTCTCCAGCCTCTCTCTGTCATCACACTCTAATGCATCTCAGGGAAATTAGCAACTTGATTCTTCCCCCAGCTGTCATTTCAAATAGAAAGCTTTCTTATTTGCCATTCAAGAAAAAAGTACAGTAAACCGAGCAACAGGCATACAGGGGTAATGAAACACGATGAATCATATTCAGCCAGCTCTTAGTGTCACGTTTACCTGGATGTTTCTCAGGGGTGCAGCGTGGGGATGATGAGAGGGGACATCTGGCGACAGCGCTGCCCACTCAGTATGCACGCGGTGCACGCTGTGCGTGACGAAGGGAGCAGGGTGGCCCCCAGAATGACGCCGGTGTCCCCAAGGCTGCCCACATAGTGCCTCTGCTGGATATACAGAAGCAGCGTGTGGTATGCATTCAACACAGAGCCTTCGGTGAATCCCGCCATGTATACACGCAGGTCTCTTCACACCTACACCTGGCTAAATCCACGCTTTTCCAACTCCACCTTCACTCATGCGCACTGTGTGCCAGGCGCTATCCTAAGCACTTTGCTGATATCAGAGTAGAGTGAATCCTCTCAACAAAGCTACAGGGAGATTCTGCCACTCTCCCCAGATGGGGAAACCAAGGCACAAAGAGGAAGGATGGCTGCTGCAGATGAAAAGAGACCACCGAGACACAGTGTGTCTTCTCAGATGATCGGCAGCACGGGTGCTAGAGTTAGGGTATCTCGGTGCTGTTCACTCTCTCAAGGGTGACTGCTGTATTGTGTTGCTCAGGAGAATGTCTTTAGCCTCTAGGAAAGGCATGCTGAGGTCTTCAGGAGGAAAGAAGCATGATGTCTGCAACTTAATTTCAAATGGTTTATGAGGACCCAGAGATAAAGCAAATGTGGCAAATGCTTATAGGCACAGGATCTAGGTTCAGTTCAGTCACTCAGTCGTGTCCGACTCTTTGCGACCCCATGAATCGCAGCACGCCAGGCCTCCCTGTCCATCACCATCTCCTGGAGTTCACTCAGACTCATGTACATCAAGTCCGTGGTGCCATCCAGCCATCTCATCCTCGGTCGTCCCCTTCTCCTCCTGCCCCCAGTGCCTCCCAGCATCAGAGTCTTTTCCAATGAGTCAACTCTTTGCATAAGGTGGCCAAAGGACTGGAGTTTCAGCTTTAGCATCATTCCTTCCAAAGAAATCCCAGGGCTGACCTCCTTCAGAATGGACTGGTTGGATCTCCTTGCAGTCCAAGGGACTCTCAAGAGTTTTATCCAACACCACAGTTCAAAAGCATCCATTCTTCGGTGCTCAGCCTTCTTCACAGTCCAACTCTCACATCCATACATGACTACTGGAAAAACCATAGCCTTGACTAGATGGACCTTAGTCGGCAAAGTAAGTCTCTGCTTTTGAATATACTATCTAGGTTGGTCATAACTTTTCTTCCAAGGAGTAAGTGTCTTTTTATTTCATGGCTGCAATCACCATCTGCAGTGATTTTGGAGCCCCCCAAAATAAAGTCTGATACTGTTTCCACTGTTTCCCCATCTATTTCCCATGAAGTGATGGGGCCAGATGCCATGATCTTAGTTTTCTGAATGTTGAGCTTTAAGCCAACTTTTTTACTCTCCTCTTTCACTTTCATCAAGGGGCTTTTTAGCTCCTCTTCACTTTCTGCCATAAGGGTGGTATCATCTGCATATCTGAGGTGATTGATATTTCTCCCGCCAATCTTGATTCCAGCTTGTGCTTCTTTGGTGAGGAGTCAGAGTTATTCCTTGTATCACTCTTTCACCTTTTTCATATGTTTAAAACTTTTCATAATTCAAGTAGGAGAAAAAAATGGATCTATCTATACTTCTTTTGAAGCATGCTGACTGAAAGGAGACTCACAACCCAAATCTTTGAACATAACATTTTAGGGGCAGCGTATCATTTTAAAGATGAGAAAAGTGAATATATTTAAAAGTTATTAAAATATAGTATTATAAATATTTCCATTAAGTTTATTTATCCTTTTAATGGTTTTCACGTTTTTATAAAGCTGGAAAAAATGAAAATGTAAAGTATCTAAATATTTTACTAATCATTTTTAAATGTTAATTTTAATAAGCTAATACTGATAGATAATCACACATTATAAATATAAATGATTAGTGTGTTCAGCCCATGTTACGAATTAGAGAACAGAAAGGTCCAGGACTTTACCAAAAGTATAAGTGGGACAGGGAAACTTGGGAGTTTAGTTTGAAACAACTCTAGTGGAGAAAAGTGGGAAAAGATATTAAAACCTAGGAAAAAGAGGTGGAGAGAGTGTGGCATGTGATGATTTTATTGAGTACTTCTACTTTATTTATACCAATCAGGCTACACCAGCTATAATATAACTCTGGGAAGCCAGATCCAAAGCAGATGGACCAAAGCGCATCTCAGCTATCATCAGCCACGTATTCTCCAGACAACAACTTTGTGACCTGATAAACGTGCTTTGGCGGGACCGACGCGGTATGTGCTGGCACCCAGCGTGGAGAGTGTCTACCTGGGGGACCAGGGTGGAGGTGGGAGGCCATGGAACCGACAGCTATCCGTCAGTCCAGGTCCCCACGTCTGTGCTTCCGTCCTCTTCCCAAACACCCATGGAGGCCACCCCGACCCTGACATCCTCTCCTGTCCCCCAACTGGTGACTGCAGATCACCAGGAAGCCCCACCACTCATCTGTCCTGGTTCTTCCACAAATGGACTCAAAACAATGAGAAGCAAAGACATAATCATTAGAACTGTGAGTTTCCCACAATACCTGTCACTACAGCAGCTTAAAGCCTCCAGATCTTGTCCCAGTTCTGCATCTGAGAAACCAGCTATGGGCACCTCCTGGAACTGGGAGCAAGAGTGAACGTGAGGGCTTGTGAAGCTGATGCAGAAAGGATCTCCCCCTCCCAGCATTTTGCTGCCTGGCCCTGGACAGCAGGAACCAACCCTTTAAGAGGCTTAAGTAAATGCATCAGCAGATCTGGGCACTGATAAACACCTTTAAGCACTCTCACATTACACGTATGGGTTTCTCAGGGCTCTTGATTTTAGATAAAATATGTTCCAATAAATTATATTTAAGCCATTCATATACATAAGTCGCAGATTTAATTAGTATTGTAATATAGTACATTAAATAAAATTTTCTCAAAAGATATGAATTAATACGCTTAGGAAAACCTAAGGCATTATTTTAACTCCTCTTGGATACTTTATATAAAATTGTGTTCTACAGGTACCAAATACTATAGCACCCTCGACATATTTGTAGCAATTGACTTTTGACAGTCTTAAATGTTGATTTAGTTCTGTTTCATAATGCTATTTGTTCGGGCTTTAGAGCTCTACACGAGCAATCAGAAGAATAATATAATGCAGGTCACGGAATCTGTGTGGGGTGTTAAGAGTAATGCCAGCAAAACTTCCATGGCAACCCTGACCTCAGAGGTGGCTGGGACCCCACAGGCTCCTGTGAAGTTCTGCCCAGAGGGTTAAACGCTGACCCCACTGAGCGCTGCATTAGCGAGCTGGGGTCTTCCACTCCCCCCAGCTCCCTGCTTTGAGTTTTCCCAGTTACTACATGAATCAAATTACGGGCACCTTGCTGGGTTTCCTGTGAAATAACAGATCTCACTGTAACCAAATATTACCATCTTGGAAAAACTGTATGCAACTAGTGAGGACTCTTCATTCTCAGGCAACAGAGAAAAGCTTCTTTGTTTTGAGACTGAACACCTGGAACACGTTATCCAGGGGGGCCTCTCTGGGCCCACAGCGCGGAGGGGGCTCTCGAGGCCTAGTCACACCCCTGTCTGTGCAACGCCAGCCCGCCCAAAGCTCCGCGTGGCCTGGTTTCTGCAGGCTTTGCTGTGGGCTGCAGCCACATGGCAGAGGGAACCCTGCATCTGTATGGAAGGGCCACGCAGGTGAGGACCACACAGCTGAGAGGCAGCGTTCCACAGGGCAGAGCAGAAGGACTAGGGTTCAGGGATGGAGGGTGGGAACCTGACCTCCTGCCCCCAGCCGGCTCTCGCCTTCCTGAAGCATCTACCAGATAAGAATGCTGGCTGTGTGTCCAAGAGAGCAGGCAGACGCTTGGCACAGCATCAGTCGGGGCATGCAGCTGTGGACGGCTTCCCTTGGAAACCTACGAAACCCAGCGTTTCCACATTTGCTCCAAAACATTGACTTTTTGTAAGAAAACCTTGTGTTCCTTCTTTTATCTTTACGCCATGGCAGATCCAGCAGCCACGGAAAGGAATGTAACTTGGGACAGTTTGGAGGTGCAAGTTGAAGCAGGTGTGTGGGGTCAGGATGAGGAACTAAGCCTCACGCCTCCTTGTCGAGAGAACTGGATGACTGCTCAGTGTGGACGGCCAGGGCCGATCCAAAGGCAGACGCTGGTCCGAACACCATGTGACTTTTTGAAAGTAACATCCCACCTCTGTTAACATCTTTTAACCTTATGTTGATGAAATGTGAGGTCTTTGCTGGCTCCTCACTTACGATGCCCAGATGGGATATATAGCAGCCACCCCAAGTCTTCTCGAACCCTCGTGTGCACGGCGCTGCCTGAGATACAGATTGTGGGTCAGTAGCGGAGTCAGGCCTGATGTAGCACTTTCTGACAAGCTCCCAGGAGATGCCGGGGCTGCCAGTTCAGGCCACACTGAGATAAAAAGGGACGTCCAAACAACAGTTCCTTGCCTACAGAACAGGCAATTTCCTAGACCCACTGATTTCTCTTTGTCTCTAAGATACTTGTATGAACATATCTTTTTTCCACCCAAGCAAAAAAAAAACAAACAAACCAATAATGTCTGTGTGCTAATTCCTGTGTCATTAGTTCAATTATTTACATGTGAATATGAAGAATAAATCTAAGCAACTTGTAGGCCCTTTAGATGAGGAACTGGGGACACAAATTAAGAAATGCACGCTTTTTACAGAAGAGTGGGAACTGCATGACCACTAAGCTACTGCAAATAGCAATCATCATTTTAAATACATTTTAACAAAAGCCATTAACTTTTGCTAATGACACAGATATGTTTTGAGAGGGATAGAAAACCAGGTAAAGCCACTCTTAAGACTCTACCCTTTGCAGAAGACTGATTGGGAATCTACACTTGATTGACACTTTACAAACAAATTCTTTTACTTAATGTTCGTAAAGGATTCTATTGGTTTGCAGACAATTTCCTTAAAATGGTGGGAGTACTATTAATTATTCCCTGCCCAGTGTTGTTTCCAGAGACCTGGTGTGCTTCTACTCATTGAAGCCAATCTCTCTGGCAGGATGCAATTCAACTGCTTCACTTGGTTTTAAAGCAAGTTTAATTTACTTGATTAAAAGTATGCTATGTTCAGTGTGTCTCCAAAGAGCCAAGGAGAGACATTCATGAAGACATTTCCTTTGAAATAAAATATGCAGATTTCGTTTCCCAGCGTTTTCATGTCGATCTTGCTTGCTTTCTTAGTTTTCATGTAGTATCCAGTGACACAGAGGTTGGCAGCGGAACGACAGGGAAATGCTTCTGATGGGGGACCCATTCTCTAGGCTCGTAGGCGTAACATATATTTTACAAGAACAATGAGAAATCAGTGGGATTCACTTTTCACCATTCCCCGCAGAGAGAAGTCTGCGCAGAAGTGAGGGTAGGAGGTCAGTGGCATGATATAAAGCCCTCAGCAGAGAGACAAGTCCTCCTATTTCTGAAACTTTCTATCACTACGATCTCTTTCACAATCTTCCTTTGCCTAGATTGCTCATACAAATCATAAACGTTCATGAAGAAAAAGGAACCCTACTGACCAGAATTCATATACAACTTTTTCAATGGAATGTTGTCTATTTATTTATATGTTCACATATTTCAGAGGAAAATGTAAGACATACATTTTCACCATGATGTGCAGAAATTCCTTAAGCAAATGTGTGATTAAACACTTTAAAATACAAGATTTATTTATAGCTTACACCACACATTCCCTTTTATTTATCCAAAAGATTGAAGCTGCACTTTCTGGGTCCTTTCTCTGATTTCCTGCTAAAATATATAATTAGGTTTTCAATGCACCTAATAGCTCTGAGGGGACTAAGCAGTGATCTTTTTGAGATGAAAAATATTGGTAGGAAGTGGTTCTCTTCTTTTTTTCCCCAAGTTCAATAGCTCAGCTATCCGTTTCCTGTTTCCAACAGCCAAGGTAATTAGACCATAATAAGAACTCTTTGCTTGAAGGATGACATCTGAAAGTTGAAACTATTTGCTGCACAAACCTTGACACAGGAGGAGGGGGCAGGGCGCGTCTCCTCAGAAGGACAAAGTTCTGCTATTAGAGTTTACTCCCCTAGACGATTTTTTCATGGAAAGACTCTTAAAGTCTAAGAGGGAAAGTGACATCTGTACTGTTTTTTATGGAATGATTGATTCTTCATTGTGGAGGAAACATCTCTGAAAGCTCCAGAAAGAGCCAGAACATGCAGAAAATCTGGTTACTACATAAACGATCTCTCTTTCTAGGCAGAGCACACATACGGTGATGTGCACACATCGGAAGAGCAAATCTTGATGAATTTTCACCTGGGTATATATCTGTGTGACCACCACTGAGAATAAAAGACTGCATCTTTGATCCCAGAAAGCTCTTAACTCGTTCTGGTCATCCCCCACCCAAGAGAGCCTCCATCCTGATTTCCATCCCCTGGAGAGGTTCTGCCTGTCCTTGGATTTCACACAGAACACACCTTTCTGTTTGGCCTCTTTCTCTCAAGGCTGTCTGTCCAGTCTGTCCATCCACGTTGCCCTGGGTTCTGGTATCTTCATTTCGGAGTAGTTTTCCTTTGTGTGGATATACCACCCTTAATCCACGCTACCTTTTATGGTCATTTGTGTCTGTCCCAGTGCTTAGGAGGAAAGCTGCTGTGAACATTCTTGTCCATATCTATGGGTGATGTGAACACTCTGATTCGTGTCTCTGGGTAAACGTAAGCACCTTTTCCCTTTGGGTAAGAATGGAATTCCTGAGGCATTCGGTAGGTGTATCTTTGGTAAATTCTGCCAGACCGCTTTCCAGCAAGATTGTATCAGCCAGCCTTGTCACCAGGAGCCCGCTGGACACATTTTGAATGTCAATAAGAGGTGTAATCTCACCACTGAAGACAAAACTTAAACTGCTCCTGAAAGGAGTCACCCTGTTCCAGCAATAGGAAAGGGAGGAAAAACTAATTCAAAAACTGAAATCACTCCCAGGGAAGGAGCTGGCCTCAGTTTCCCTGGCTCTGTCCAGGTGCCCTGTTTCCTACCCACTGTGGGCAGGGAAGGCAGCTCACAGCCTTAGGGCTTTTGGCCATGTGTGCGGCCAGGATTCTCCTGGGACAAACAAGGCTTTCTGGGATTATGTTGCCTCTAGTACCATCCAGCCCAGTTCATTGCCCTAAAGAGGCATGGGACTTGCCTGCTTGATCCAGTAAGTCACCTGAGCCTTTCTCATTTGTACCAAATCCCATATGTTCTCTTTTTCCAAAAATCTTTCTAATTATTGACCAAAAAGTAAATAGTGGGACTTCTTAAGGAAGTCTGCCATCCCCATGGTCAGCAGTCCCCCTACTCACAGTGGTCCTGCCGCCCTCTCTGGGTCCTGCCTGCCCCAGGAACAGCACCATATCCTCCCTACTTATGCTCAGACCACAGGAGGCCCAGAAGGAGGTTTCTGGGCCCTGGACTCTCACTAGGCCAGAATCCCAAGGGAAATAGGAACCTAAGATGCCGCTCTCAGGCAATTTTAGAAATATGCAAGGCCATCGTCCTTACTGTCAACTTTTCTGAACAACCAGCACGATATCATTTTTAAAAATTTAATATTCCTGCTGCTTCCTCTGCAAATTGAGACTCTGCCACCAGCAGGATCTGTGTGGGCTGCCAAAGGGTGACTCTGGAGGCCTTCTGACTGGCAAAGCCTAGAACCTCTGGGTCAGGGTGCCTTGCCCATCTCATGCCCTGTTTCCTTGGCACCACTGGCTAACTTTCTCCTGGGTTTCCCCTCAAAGCTTTTGCTCCTTCCTTTCAACTCTAAGCTGGTTGATTGGAGTCTCTGCTGGGGGTTTCACATGGGCCAGGATGTTCAGCAGGCCCCTGGCATTGAAAGTTTCATGTGTAACTCAGAGTTTGGGTGTAACTCAAAGGTGTAGATCAAAGGTTTGTAGTTTTGTGGTAGCATAAAGTTGAACCCCAGACCCTTGAAACTTATGGGCTTGGTACAGTGTATGCTTAGCTAGTGAGGGACACCAGCTCTCTATTCACCTCTTCTCAAAGGGGCATCTCAGTCTGCCCAGGCCAAGACCTCTGACTCCAGCAGTCTACCTGTGGCAGCGGTGAGCTGGGGTGAGCAAGAAAAGTTAGGGAGAGATCATGGGCTGAAGCATTTCTCTTCTCTTTCTCTCATTTTCCCTTTTCATCAGGAGACTGTTTTGAAAGGTATGCCCTTCACCCTCCTCCCATTGGAGACCAACAGGGACGGATGGAGAAGCTCAGCTACAAGGGAAGAGGGCTGCCCTGGACCTCATGGACTCTCAGCCCGGCGGACTGGCCCCAGGATCGAGTTGGTAGCTGGGGGGTTCGTGCGGGTGAAGTTGATACAAGACCATTGTCCTTACTGACAACTTTTCTGAACAGCCGGCACGATGTCATTTTAAAAATGTAATGTTCCTGCGCTCCCTCTCCTCCTCTTCCATCCGCTGCCCACACCAATCTGCGTGGGCTGCCAGAGAGCAAATGTGGGGAGACTGCTGCAGAGCTCCTGGCCAATTCACCCAGCGAGTGAAGGGGTAGGAAAGCATGACCCCAGACTCTTGGATACTCCTCCTTCGAGAGGCAGAGCTTAATGCCCCTCCACTTAATTGTGAGCTGGACTTAACACCTCCGTTTTCACAAATAGAAGAAAGCAGAAGTGATGGAGTGTGACTCCAAGACTGAGTTCTAAGAGGCACTGTGGTTTCTTCCTTGTTTTTCTCTCTCTCTCTTTCTGTGTCTCTGTCTCTGATTCTTTCCCTCTTGGGTGAGTGGCTTTGGGAAAAACCAGCTGTCATGTCATGAATATTCTTGGGTGGCCCAGTGGAAAGACCCACATGGTGAGGAACTGAGGCCTCCTGCCAACAGCCGTGTGAGGTGCCATCTTGGAGCAAACTGTCCATCCCAGGCAAGCTTTCAGATGATGCAGACATAGCCAACAACTTGACAGCATCATCAGGAGAGACCCTGATCCAGCATCACCTCAGATTCCGGAGTAAGAAGATAAATGATTACTGTTCTAAGACACTAAGTTTTGGAGCGATTTGTTACGCAGCAACAAATAACAAAAACAGGAGGGTTTTAGTACTAATATGCTTCCTTGTTGGCTCAGAGGTTAAAGCGTCTGCCTGCAGTGCGGGAGACCCAGGTTCGATCCCTGGGTTGGGAAGATCCTCTGGAGAAGGAAATGGCAACCCACTCCAGTACTCTTGCCTGGAAAATTCCATGGACGGAGGAGCCTGGTGGGCTACAGTCCACGGGGTCGCAAAGAGTCAGACACGACTGAGCGACTTACCTTACCTTACCTTACCTTACCTTAGTACTAATAACCAGATATTTCTGATTATACCTATAGAAACTCGACAGGAGTTTCTATATCATAGTTTCTATATCATACCTCTGTAGAAGTTTTAGATATGCATATATAATTGTCTTTGGCTTCCCTGTGGCTCAGACAGTAAAGCGTCTGCCTGCAATGTGGGTGACCCGGGTTCGATCCCTGGGTTGGGAAGATCCCCCAGAGAAGGAAATGGCAATCCACTCTAGTATTCTTGCCTGGAGAATCCCATGGACAGAGGAGACTGGTAGGTCACAGTCCATAGGGTCGCAAAGAGTTGGACACGACTGAGCAACTTCACTTTCACTATGAAATGTGAGCAAGACCGATGTGGGTCACCTCCCCGAGGGCACTTCAAGAGCCAACACACTGCCTCCATCTTTCTCCCTCTACCAAATCAGTTATCAGCGTTGCCTATCAGGGACCATGCTGAGGACCCATGGTGGGGTGATAGTTACAGAGCTCCTAGCTGATGACTATGGACGGGTAGCAGCAGAAGAAAAAGGTCTTTGTGGGTTTGAAGATACTTCTGGGGTGTTTGTTACTGTAGTGGGTCTAGAACCATACTGACTAAAACAGGCAATCCCTGCCCAGGGATCCTCCATCCCTGTCTCCTTCTCTTCCTGCTCTTTGCAGGAGGAAGCCAACATCTCCATCAGAGTCAGCAGAATCGCACCCGAAGCATGGGACTCCCACCATCCAGACAGGGAACTGAGCTTCCTTACGTCCGAGTCAGCGCAGGCGTGGGTTGGGAGGCTGGGGACTGTCTCCATGGCTCTGGTCGTTTAGAACTCAGGGGATGGGAACAGCTTGCACACCAGTTGGAGGAGTTGAAGGTGGTAAGGACTCGTGTAATCCAGTTCTGAAAGTCACAAAGTCAGCCCTGATTGATTCTTTGCTTTCTTTTCCGGAACCATAAAGAATTTGGGGGAAATTACTGTCTGGCCACCCAGAAAACAAAGGCCAGTTCGGGTTTGTTTTATTTTCTTTGCTTCCCAGATCACCAATCCCCGGTTCCCCAAGGAGCCAGTGTGGTTTGGTGCTTCCTTTGTGCCTGCCCAGTCAGCTCCTCTCCACACACCCCCTGCCCAGTCCCTCCCAGTCCCCCCAACGGTCCTCCTGTCCTTCCCACAGCCCAGCTCTGTCCCCCAGCCCTCAGGCTCCAGCCTCCTCATTAGGAAGTGTTAGAAAGTTGCTGGAGTGAGAAATGAGCCTGTGAAAGCTCGTTGTCCTAATTAAACTTCGACGAGGAGAGTGACAAGAGGCGACAGGGAGGAAACGGGTGCCACCGGGGTCTCAGCCTGGGCCCAAGACGGGGAGGCCTTTGTCCTCCAGAACAAAAGCTGCTGTTTGCATGTGTTAAACCCCATCAAACCGCATCAGACCCAGGTGCAAAAACCCGCATCCCAAACGCCATCCCGGCTTACGCCACCTTCCCGAGCACGGCCGGGGCCCCAGCCATCATTCCTAATCAGGACAGGACCCCACATCAAAGCTGCACCCCCTCCACGGACAGCTTCTGCTCCAAGATGCATTGTTATTCCGACTTCCTACACTCAGCCCCTGCCCGACCGACGAATTAGGGCACAGAGCCCCCTGTGGCATGGCTGGTCCCTGCTGGCGTTGTTAATGAGGTAGAAAGGGCGGGTTTGTCCTAGCTTGCGACTAACATAATCACATAAAGCTGTTGCTTTGGAACAGACTGAGCTGCCCCCAGAGTCAATTTCCCTAAAAGCAGCGCAGAGCAGAGCTTCCTGGGAGAAGACACAAAGCTGCCCATTGTCTCTGTCACTTCCTCTCCGCCCTCCCAGCACTGAAGCATCTCCTCAACTTGGAGCCACAGCCCTGTGCACAGGCCGTTTGTGGATGTCCCGCCGCGGTTTCCAAAACCCCGTGAGAAGCAGTTTCTTGCTACAGTCATTGTTTCCAGACTGACCAAGCTGGCTGGGAAGGTGAAGCCAGGCCAGGGAGACTGTCTTCCTGGCCCTGGAAAGAGACAGGCTTGCAACACAGGACCCTGGTGGCTCCGGGGGAGCTGGATACACCTCCATATCTGGGCAGCACCAGGTGGGGCAAGGCCTGGGAGGGAGCTCCCAAGAGGCTGAATTCCTGGATGAAGACAGAGTGTGGATTATCTAGCAAGTCCTCAGACCGTGCTGGGCCCCTGACAGTGAGCTTCCTGCCAGGAACCCGGGAAGCCTTCTGGCCTCTGCTGACCTAAGCAGCCTCTTCCTAACCATCACCCAGTCCAAAGGGCATGGGCCACTCCCCAGAAGTAGTTGAGGCCGGGAGGAAGCTCCTTTCACCAGTTGTCCTCAGATTCATCTCTGCCACCAGTTATGTGTGCCCACCTAGGTGGGAGTGGGCTGAGGAGCCCACCAAGAGGGACCAGTGAGATATGGGGAGAACCTGGGCAGAAGGCAGGATGGCACGATGGAGCTGCAGCTTCGCATGTTCCCAGCGGTGTGTTTGGAACAGGGTGCTGCTGCATTCACTGGGCCACCAGAGGACTCTGCAAGGCCACCTAGATTCTAGAGTGGTCAAGACACGGCCTTTCTCTTACTAAGCTGGGAGACCATCATGCGAACAACCCAAATGTAGCCTAAGGCGGAGTTTACTGAGGGTTATTGCAAAGGTTGAGAAGGGGTCCTGAATGAGGAGGAAACAAGAAGCTTTGGTGCAGGAAGGAGGAAGCCTTCCCAAGAGGGCTGCCCTCACTCAGCCTGGGTGGATGAGTGGAATCTTGCAGGGGAATGGAGCAGAGATGAAATGCTACTTTTACAAAAGCATTGCTTACAAACCGGGCAAGAGCATTCCAACCGAGTCCTTGGCTTGCGTGGAAACCCGAGCCTTCTCTAAGCTGCAGCCACCTACTGTGTCCTTCCATCTCCCCCTGCTCTGTGTGGCACATGTGGTGGGCACTGGAGAATACTTGCTGGTCCTGCAGCGACTACACCATAGCGTGGGTCCCTGGAGCCCAAAGGGCCCACTTACAGAGATCACTCTTGGATGCTGGCAAGAGTGAAATCACCCGATAGGTATTTTGTCGTGTGTTTCTTTTTAACTATATGGAAAAAAAAGGGGGGGGGGTGGCTGTGAAAAACCCAACCCAAGAACCTCTTGGCTCAGGCTCAACTAGATGAAACTTTAAAAAATGATTTAATGTTTTGTTAACTGTTGCATATTAGAGCAATGTAATGCCTTCTAAGAGATGAGAATCAGATCCTGGTAGTGATGACTCTGGCGAGTTTAAAGAGTTATAGCTCATTTCTCAAAGGAGCAACAATAAACATTTCACCCAATGTGTACCGTGGCCTGGACCTCTCATGAAAGTATGTAAATACCCTTTTATCTCCATATTATGATGCTACCACCTTCTATTTCCCTTTCTGAGCCTCATATTTCCAAACAGCAACTTGTGAGGGACAGGAAGCTCCTGGGAGAAGGGAGTACTCAGGATTGCACAGACTACAGAACTGGGCTGTGTGACTACAAAGTCAGATCACTCCCTGGTAAATGCCAGTTTCCAATAGCTCTCTGGCCAGAGTTGCCAGGCGTCTGTGTTGGGTATAGTGCACCTCAAGCCATGTAGCTGCGGAGGCCTCACTGTAGACAGACATTCATGGAAAATGATTGGGCACTCAGCCCACACCAGATGTGATGGGAAATCAAGCCTGAGGAGCCAGGATGTAGCTGGGGAGAGGACACAGAGGAACTGGGAAGCTGAGCAAGGTAACCACAGGAGGAAACCCCAAAATATGAAGATATTCCCACAGTTCCAGAAAATGGGGCTAACTTAAAATGCAGCTCCTTTCCTTGAAGTGGGCTTGGCAGGTTCAGTTGTTGAAAGACAAGGGGGAAAAAAAAAGAAAACATGTTTTACATTTGTCTGGCTTGCATATCTAGCTGAATTCCCTCCAGACCCCCTCACACACTGAATTGATGTGTGTGATCAGAACAAAAGGAATTTAGAGTAGATCTTGCTATAGGGCCCAGAGCTCAGGAAGTTGTAATTGTAAAATACTGTTTCATATGAACTTTCGATTCAAGCTCAGCAAACAGGTAGCAGGGTGCCAAATCCTCTTGGAAGTTACCGAAAGTCTTAGAGCTGTAACCTCTCCAGCCACTGCTTTAGAGGGTCACCTGTGCCCCTTGCCCTCAGAGGTCACTTCAGCCCAGAAGAGGAAAGTGAAGTCCATCTCCCATAACTTTGTGGGTTTTTCTCTCCCCATCACATTCCAGGGCCTCAGCTTCCCACCTCTCTCAACCTGTGAGACTGTACTACAGAGTTAAACCTCGCTCACACCCATATATGAAAGAGGATTCCAACTTTATTGGCTGGAGGGAAAGACTCAGATTTTCACAGGTCTTAAGCTAAAGTAAACTTCTACTAGGCAGATAATGGAACCATATTTAGGGTCAAAAGGCCCATTTGGACTCCTGTGAGTTCCGAAAGTTTTCTTGAGATTTCTTACCTCTGGGCTTTAGGCAAAAGTTGGTTCTCTGACTCCGCAAAGCTTTTCATCTAATGCACTCATCCTTTCTTTCTGCTTAAAAAGGCATTTCCCCAGGATGGAAATTCTGTGATCAGGAAGTGGTCCCTGTGGTGGAGGTTGCTAGTTGTCGACCAATACGTATCCCTTTTCCTTCTTGACTAACAGACCCCTGTATTGTTGGGGACAACAATGAGCCCAGTGAAGAAAATTACATTTACCAGGTTTAAGATATCTAGGTCAAGAAGATATAAATGCCTTTTGGAGAGGGGTGGTGCTTCAGAGAAAATTCTTCAAAAGGGAGATAATTAAACCTGGAGGTAGGTTTTCTTCGACTTTCCCCCTTGGAATGTAGTCATGATGGCTGGAGTTTCAGCAGCCCTCTTGGGACTAACTTGAGGATGTAATGTACAAGCTAAGATGGCTGAGCAGAAGGAAATTCAGAAGGCATCAGTCTCTCTGGTGATTGAGTGCGGAGCTGGCTTACCAGCTCTTGACTTCCCATCTCTGCATTTTTTTTTAAATTTGAAAATAAACCTCTATTTACTTTAAGCCATTTTGGTTTCCAGTCTCTGTCCCCAGCAGCTAAACTAAACTAAGTTCTCCTCTTTCTGCATTTCTCCCTACTGTTATTCACACTTGCAATTTCTTATTCTGAGACTGTCTTCTCCCTGTAAGAGCTGTGAGATCAGCAGCGTAGCCATTTTTTTCATCTCTGAAGCCTATTGTCTGGCTTTCAGCGTGGCACATAGAAGCAGCCTTATAAATATTTGTTAAATGAGAGGCCCCTGAAAAATGGCTCTGCCTGTGGATAGGTACCTTTGGAGCTGCTTTCCATTGAGTTAATCAAGCTTACAGGATATCAGGAGTTAAGGTTCATGAGAGGTCAGTGTTTAGGATAATTAGGGCTTATTTATATTTATTTATAACAATAAAATGGCTATTTTTGAGCACCTGCTATATGCTAGGCACTGTATTGGGTTTAACAGAAAATCTTATCGATCTCATAGTGGCTATTGTGTAGATAGCTAGCATTTCTTACTTTAGTATATCCCCCTGGCCTCATGATCAATTGCTATGTAAGAAACTGCCCCAAGACTTAGTGACTTAAACCATGATTCTAACTGCTGCCTGGGCCTCAGCTAAAGGGCCCTTCTGCTGGTTTTGTTTGGTACTCATTTAGCTACAGTCAGAAGATGGCTGGAGCTGGTTATCCAAGATGGCACTGGGAATGGATGTCCGTGATGGCACTGGGGCTGGACATCCAATATGGCGGCTAGGGTTGGTTGTTCAAGATGTGCCAGACCTGGACATCCAAGATGGTGTCACTCACTTGCCTGGAGCTTTAGCAAGGATAGATGGAAGGCAGTTGGGACATCAGGATGACTGGTCTTGTCTCTTTTTGGGGTCTCAGGCTTCTCTATTTCTGTAATCTCTCTACATGCTCTCTCTGAAGGATATCTCGACTTCTTACATGGCATCTCAGGCCCCCAAAAGTACAGAAGCAGAAGTTTCCAGACCTTATGCACGACTCTGTTAAACACAGGAGGACCAGCCCCGAGTTAGCATGGGAGTAACCGCACAAGTGTGTGCACCCTAGGAGGACCATTCATGGGAGCCATATCTGGGGATAAGCTTCCCCCGCAGTAGCCCATGAGTCTGTGCGACAATCTGTATGTTGCAGGTAAGGGGGCTTAGGCTGAGAGGAGTGAGGGGACTTGCCCTGGCCCTACACCATTGTGGGGGAGGCGGAAATGATGGAACCCCTGGCAACCCACCTTCACAGCCCACTCTCTCTCCTCTTCTTCACTCAGCCCCTTGGACACAGGGCTGTTCCTAAAGGCACAGGCAAAGCCAAAGCACACATGTCAAGAGGTACACACACACTGGGTGGAGGACAGAGCTCTCCTCCATGTTTTAGGTCTGTCATTTCCAGCAGTGATGGGGTTCTAGGGAAAACGTTGCCAAGATGAGAGGTAACTTGATGAGGGGCTGATACGCAGAGACTCAGGGTCACTCACCCCCCAAAACCCACAGCCATTGGCTTCCTCTGTTCACTCCATCCCATCCTTTTAAGATTTCTGCCTGTGCATCATTTCTCACAAATCAAAACATATTCCCACCCGCACTTTACCTACTTCATTCTCTTCCTCCTCAGCCAGGAATTTCCCGGTGCAATGTCTGCAGGCCCAGCAGGAAGCAGGGCCCTGAGGGGCGAGGTGCTTAGAAAGGTGGAGATGGAAGCAGGACTCCAAGGCCGGAAGGAATCCCTAAAGTAAGGTCCCCACAGAGCCTGAATGTTTCCTGCATTGATTCTGCACAAATGTGTTTTTGGACACACAGTTCCCAGGGCTCCGAGGCCCTCTGGCCTCAGAGCTCAGCCTTCGGGGTAGGGCAGGAGAAAGAATGCAATCAGAGTTATGGCTTAATGAAGTGAACTGTGATGACCGTAAACAGACAGTCTGAGATTTGGTTTGTTATTTTGTACAAGGCATTACCTTTCGATGGTAACTGGTGTTAGGGTCAAGCTTCAACATTTTCATGTCCCCAACAAAAAGACAGTGATGCCTTTGTTACACTTTACTTTTCCACCTCAAAATGGGATTGGCTTTGTGGGTTGGGAAAGTTACCAAAAATAAGTTCCTTCAATCACAGAAGTTAACACAAAGGAAGTTGCTAGATCATTTGAAAGATGAGAGCGGATGTAGGTAAGTAAATGCTATTACAGACGAGGATATCTCAGACCACCTACACTCAAGCTTTTGTTAGTATAATGCCAATAAGAGTCAATAAACTCAGTACAACTGGAGGAGTAAAAGCAAGTTTGTCTATTAGTCCTTATACACAGAGTAGAGATAAAATAGCAGTACGTGATCACTTCATGCTATGGTTTAAGAAAAGCAAATACCAAAGTATGCCTTCCCCCTCGAGAACCAGCACCCCAAACAGAACGCCCAGCACGGGTTTGCCAAGCAACCTGACAATGCAGCTTCGAGCGCCAGTTCAGGAGCAAGGAGACAGAGCGGGGGTAAGCACAGCGGCTGTCTCTCTCCTTCGGAAGGGGGCTCTGTGCTAAGTCGGTGGCCTTTATTCTGTGTTCCAACACATATGCTAGACACCCCCAATAACGCCCAAATCAGGCCTCTTTTTGGCACTTCCAGATTCTACAGCCATTCAAGGGCTCTCTGAGGAGCTGTGCCATCTCTGAAGCACACACGAGAATGCCTTACGTGGGAGATGCTGGGAAATGGGAGATCTGAAGGGTGATGGTGCTGGGTGATACGTTGGGCCACAGCTCACCAGACCTCGGCTCCAGGGTAGCGCACACAGCCTCACACAGCCTCGAAAGCTGGGACTCTCTGGTACCCTTGGCAGAGCTGAACAAATGCTGCCTGCTCTTATTTTACCTAAGTGGGGTGACGACATAAAGGTCTAAGTATGTACCTTTGATTTCCCTCTACGAAATCCTTCCCTGTGCTCAGGAGTACCATCTCCTGCCTTTCCAGAATGGCATAATATCTTGAACTGATAAATATGTGGCCTGGACATATTTTTCCAACTAAATTAAAAATTCTTGAGAGTAAAAGCAATATCAGATTTTTCTGTAGTCATGAAACCTGATTAAAACACTTTATCAAAGTTTCAAAACTTTTGGTTTACCTGAAGTCCTCTTCACGCAGGACTGACTTTTGAGAAGACACAGATCAAGCAGGTGCTTGGGCACGTATGCCTGTGAATCATGGATTTCCATGTGTGCAGAAGAAAACATCCTGAACTGGAATCAGCTAACCTATGACCGTAGACAAACACTGCCCCTCCAAGTCCAGAATTGATTGTCTGTAAAATAAAGAAAAGGGTTTTGGGGATCTGTACAGCCCCTACCAGATCTATAATATAGGCCAACCACTGATGAAGTTATTTCATCAATAAATGTACCAGGAAGGGATGGGAAGACATTCCAGTCCAAAGCCTCATTTTAATTTGTTCTAGAAACATAACTAGTCCTGATGCATTCATTGTAGACCTGCTAATACACCATCCTACGGACAGCTGATCAATGTGCCAAGAGTATAAAAGGCCATTTGCATTTCGATGCTTTGGGGTCGCTTTGGGACCTCTGGAACCAAGCTGTCCTGGGTCCCTGACACCACCTGGTGGCTGCTGCGGGGTCTCTACAATTATGCATTTAGGTTCCGGAAATAGGACTCCAGATAATAAACCAACAACTTGAAAAGTATGAGAAATGCTATAAAGACAGAGTTGGGAGAGAGAAGGATGGGGAAACTGTTTCAGAGGGGTTATGTGGTAAGGCCTTTCTGATGAGGCAGCATTTGAAATAGGACTTCCATGACAGAAGAGGTTACAAAGCGTGTTCCAGGCAGAAGCAAGTGCAGTCACAAAGGCCCTGGGGTGGAGATATGATGATGCTTTCAGAACTGAAAGATACCCTGCACGGCCAGTGCCTGGCATATATGCGGTGTGGCATGGATATGGTGAAGAGCAGGAAGGCAGTCGCTTTCAGCCTTCCAGAGAGGGTGGAGTTGCTTCACCCTGGACAGGGTTAGAGTCAGAGGGGAAAGAGCATGTTCCTTCTATGCTGTGTTCCTTCTGCGTCTTGTGCAGTCAGGTCAACTATAGACAGTGTTTCTTTCTAGTCTAGCCTTTGCTTGGGTATCTCCAAAAAGCTTCTCTTCCCTTAACCAATCTTCCATTCCATCCCACTGGGAACAAACTGACCCTGACCTTTGCCAGTGAACGCCTTTTGCCATTGGAGAATCCTTCCTTGAGGGGATAAAGGGTGACCACACACCCGCCTAACCAGGCACCCTCACCTGGAAAGACCTATTTCCAGAACAGCCCAGTAGCACCAGGACATCCATGCAGCTGTGGGCTGCAAAACTGTCCCATTTTTCAGAGTTGGAAGCTGAAGTTAAGAGACCGGCCCCAGGTCACACAGCCAGCAACTGCTGGAGCCAGGATGCCTGAGGGTAGTCGTGTCACCTCTCTAACAAAATAAAAACAAATTATGGAAGCAATGCATGGACTCAACATTCAGTGACTTTTTTTTTGGCGCCTCCACGATGTTGGCCACTTGGCTTGGCAATAATGAAGAGACTAGACCGTGTCCCTTTCTACACAGAGCTCAGTTTAATTTTTAAAAAAAGACTAATATTGAATCAATGACTACACAAAGAATGCTTAATTATAATTGCATATACACAAAATCATGTTTATTATAATGTAGCTACCCCCTGCGAAGAAGGCAATGGCAACCCACCTCAGTATTCTTGCCTGGAAAATCCCATGGACAGAGGAGCCTGTTGGGCTGCAGTCCATGGGGTCACACAGAGTTGGACACGACTGAGCGACTTCACTTTCACTTTTCACTTTCATGCATTGGAGAAGGAAGTGGCAACCCACTCCAGTGTTCTTGCCTGGAGAATCCCAGGGACGACGCAGCCTGGTGGGCTGCCATCTATGGGGCTGCACAGAGTTGGACACGACTGAAGTGACTTAGCAGCAGCAGCAGCAGCTACCCCTTGAGTTGGAATATATACAATGCCTAGAGTTGATGTGCTTACAAAGAAACTGGAGGCCCTGTGCCAGCATGCTCTGGCATCCCACTGCCTGCTTCGACCATCCACGGCCACACTTGCCCCTTGCACGTTTCCACTTTAGCCATTCTCAGAAAACACCCTGTGGTGACCTCCTGCCCCCCGGGGAGAGGAGTCTCATGTCCGGGGCCTAGTAATACCCATCCAAGCCCCCCAGTGGGCACAAGGTCTAATCACTTGCCATCCTCAAACCCCTGAATTCAAGATGGATAAAAAGAGAATTTATATTCCATGTAATAACAATATAATCTCTTCACAGTATTACCCTGGTGTTTCTGGGCTTCAGTCTTGTAAAAATGTACTGGTTCACACTCTGCAAAGCCATTCCCTTGGCGGCAGCTGTAAGCGCCTCTGAAGAGTGTGAGCAGACAGCTCCTGGCTGGGACCGGTATTAGAATTTCTTTGGGCTCATGGTGGCATGTAAAGTCATCTTCAATCTGAAATTAATAGAACTAGAAAGAGAAGAAGGACTCATTTCAGCCGTCCTGACAAATTAGGCTTCAGGTTGGGGCACAGGAGACACTTTCGACAAGAAGCCAGATAGTGACCAACCCGAAAACCAGTGACGCTGAAGAAGCTGAAGCTGAACAGCTCTATGAAGACCTACAAGACCTTCTAGAACTAACACCAAAAAGATGTTCTTTTCATCATAGGGGACTTGGATGCAAAAGTAGGAAGTCAAGACATACCTGGAGTAACAGGCAAATTTGGCCTTGGAGTACAGAATGAAGCAGGGTAAAGGCTAACAGAGTTTTGCTAAAAGAACACACTGGTCATAGCAAACACCCTCTTCCAACAACAAAAGAGAAGACTCTACAAATGGACATCCCCAGATGGTCAACACATGCTTTGTAGCCAAAGATGGAGAAGCTCTATACAGTCGGCAAAAACAAGACCAGGAGCTGACTGGGTCTCAGATCATGAACTCCTTATTGCCAAATTCAGACTTAAATTGAAGAAAGTAGGGATAATCACGAGACCATCCAGGTATAACCTAAGTCAAATCCCTTATGATTATACAGTGGAAGTGAGAAATAGATTCAAGGGATTAGATCTAATAAACAGAGTGCCTGAAGAGCTATGGATAGAGGTTCGTGACATTGTGCAGGAGGCAGTGATCAAGACCATCCTCAAGAAAAAGAAGTGCAAAAAGGCAGACTGGTTGTCTGAGGAGGACTTACATATAGGTGAGAAAAAAAGAGAGGCAAAAAGCAAAGGAAAAAAGGAAAGATATACCCACCGAAAGCAGAGTTCCAAAGAAAAGCATGAAGAGAGAACAAAGCCTTCTTCAGAGATCAATGCAAAGAAATAGAGGAAAACAATAGAATGGGAAAAGCTAGAGATCTCTTCAAAAAAATTAGAGAGACCCAGGGAACATTTCATGCAAAAATGGGCACAATAAAGGACAGAAATGGTATGGACCTAACAGAAGCAGAAGATATTAAGAAGAGTTGACAGGAATACACAGAAGAACTGTACAGAAAGGTCTCAATAAGGCAGATAATCATGATGGTGTGATCACTCACCTAGAGCCAGACATCCAGGAATGCAAAGTCAAGTGGGCCTCAGGAAGCATCACTATGAACAAAGATAATGGATGTGATAGAATTCCAGTTGAGCTATTTCAAAACCTAAAAGATGACGCTGTGAAAGTGCTGCACTCAATATGCCAGCAAATTTGGAAAACTCAGCAGTGGCCACAGCACTGGAAAAGGTCAGTTTTCACTCCAATCCCAAAGAAAGGTAATGCCAAAAAAAGAATGCTCAGACTACCACACAACTGCACTCATCTCACACGATAGCAAAGTAATGCTCAAAATTCTCCAAGCCAGGCTTCAACAGTACATGAACCATGAACTTCCAGTTCAAGATGGTTTTAGAAAAGGCAGAGGAACCAGAGATCAAATTTCCAACATCTGTTTGATCATCAACAAAGCACATGAGTTCCAGAAAAACATCTACTTCTGTTTAATGATTATCCCAAAGCCTTTGACTGTGTGGATCACCAAACACTTTGGAAAATTCTGAAAGAGATGGGAATACCAGACCACCTGACCTGCCTCTTGAGAAATCTGTATGCAGGTCAAGAAGCAACAGTTAGAACTGGACATGGAATAAGACAGGTTCCAGTTTGGGAAAGGAGTATGTCAAGGCTGGATATTGTCACCTTGCTTATTTAACTTCTATGCAGAGTACATCATGAGAAACGCTGGGCTGGAAGAAGCACAAACTGGAATCAAGATTGCCAGGAGAAATATCAATACCTCAGATATGCAGATGACACCACCCTTATGGCAGAAAGTGAAAAAGATCTAAAGAGCCTCTTATTGAAAGTGAAAGAGGAGAGTGAAAAAGTTGAGTTAAAACTCAACATTCAGAAAACAAAGATCATGGCATCTGGTCCCATCACTTCATGGCAAATAGATGGGGAAACAATGGAAACAGTGAGAGACTTTATTTTAGGGGGCTCCAAAATCACTGCAAATGGTGACTGCAACTATGAAATTAAAAGATGCTATCTCCTTGGAAGAAAAGCTATGCCCAACCTAGACAGCATATTAAAAAGCAGAGACATTATTTGACAACAAAGGTCTGTCTAGTCAAAGCTATGGTTTTTCAAGTAGTCATGTATGAATGTGAAAATTGGACTACAAAGAAAGCTGAGCACCAAAAAATTGATGCTTTTGAACTGCGGTGTTGGAGAAGACTGTTGAGAATCCCTTGAACTGCAAGGAGATCCAACCAGCCCAGCCTAAAGGAGATCAGTCCTGGGTGTTCATTGGAAGGACTGGTGCTGAAGGTGAAGCTCCAGTCTTTGGCCACCTGATGCAGAGAACTGATTCATTTGAAAAGACCCTGATGGTAGGAAAGATTGAAGGTGAGAGGAGAAGCGGACGACTGAGGTTGAGATGGTTGGATGGCATCCCCAACTCAATGGACGTGAACTTGAGCAAGCTCTAGGCGTTTGTGATGGACAGGGAGGCCTGTCGTGCTGCCATCCATGGGGTCGCAAAGAGTCAGACACGATTTAGCGAATGAATTGAACTGAGCTGAACTGAAATGTGATACCAGAGACTGGTGGCGCTCTTCTTCCACAATGCACACAGGAAACTCCTGGGGCTCCAGTTAAAACGCAAATTCTGATTCTTTAGGTCTAGGGTAGGGCCTGAGAGTCTGTGTTTCTCAAAAACTCCTAGGAGATGGTGATGCTGAAAACCTAGAATGGCATTTTCTGAGATACTTGTCAGTAGCTTGTTAGTAGTACAGCATCCTCAGCCCGCCTCAGTCTATGAGTGGAGTCTTTGCTTCAGCAATGTCGCAGGGGATTCCTGTGCCCCACACAGCATGTCAAGGCTGGTTTGCAGGCCGTCCCTGGGTACTGTGCCCGCAGTAGGCATCAACTCTCCCATCACTGCTCTCAAGATGAGCTGAGACCCTTTCTCACATGGTGCTGCCAGTGCCCTGCACATGCCTGAGGTCAGCCAGGAAAAGAGCCTTGTGGCTGCTCTGGGCTAGAGAGAGGAAGAAGAATCAGCCCTCACATCTGGCTAAAGAAACAAGAGAGAGAAACAAGTCAGAGCAAAGTCTGGTTGCAGAAGCCCCCACACCAGAAAGATCTCTAAAAGGAGCCCAGGACGGGTCTGCAAGGATGAGATGCTGCTGCTGCCGCTAAGTCCTTTCAGTCATGTCTGACTCTGTGCAACCCCAGAGAGAGATGGCAGCCCACCAGGCTCCCCCGTCCCTGGGATTCTCCAGGCAAGAACACTGGAGTGGGTTGCCATTCCTTTTCCAATGCATGAGATGAAGCACAGACATATGCGGAGGGGATGTGTTTCAGAGGGAGTAGACCTAGAGTCATCCAGAGAAGGGTCTCTGAATTCTAGAGCTGCCAAAAGTCACCTGTGGCATTGACCAGGGAGTAAACCAGGAAAGAGGTTCTGGAAGGGTCGAGAATCTGCCTACCCAAATGGGAGTTGTTTGTCCAGGGTTGAAGGCAGGGGCTGGGGTCTGTCTCCCCAGTGGGAGAGTCTCAGGGGGCATTAATGATGCAACCACCACACAACAAGCAGAGATGAGTCCTGTCACCTAAATGGTGATCTCATTTAGGTGCCTCAGTCTTTGAGGGAGGTCCTGTCATCCCCTTCTGACAGATCAGGGAACCGTCCCAGAAGGTCTGAATAAGGAGGCTAGAAAATGCCTTAGCAGGAATTCGACCCAATCGCTCTGCTGGCAAGGCCCAGCTAGGCTCATACGTCTATGTATTTTTACATTAAAAAACTCTATTTCCTGCAATCTCTTGGAAAATTTCATTAGAGAGTCCTTGACTGCCTTGCTTGTGCGAGGAACAGGAAGGGATGAGAACTGGTCGGTGGGGAGCTGAGAGTAGGCAGGACGGGGCTCTGGCAGATCAGTGATGAGCTGGGCAGATGCAGTGTCTTCCTTTCCATTTCACTGCTAGTGCTTGGCATGCCATGCCTGCTCTCGTTTACCACCCCCCTCCCCAATCTGGGCGGAAGTCTTGACTCCCATTTTCAGAAGAGGAATTGGAGTCCTGAAAAGCTCAGGTGCCAGGTCTGAGTGCCCCTTGGGCAAAGAGTCTCACCGACATATGTCTGGTCTCAAAGGCAGGAACCCTTCTAGGCTCATTAAGAGGCGAGTGGGCTTTTGTAGGCTAGCCTGTGCCCTAGTCCCCAGGTCTAGCATTGTATCTATGATACAGCTGAAGTTTGGGGCACTCTAGTCTCAGCACCATTTCTTTCCTGTTTCTCACAGTAGAGAAAACTTCATGGGAACTTCCTACTTAACTTGGTCCCATCTAGTGGCCAACTGAAAGAGTGCAATGGAATCACTGGACATCGCTAGCAGGTGCAAAGCGTGGCATTTCCCGGGATAAAAGATAGGCTGAAATCATAATAACTTGTGTCCATGGAATTTATAAGATGCACATTTAAAACATGCAAAACCTATAATTCCAGTTTTGTTTGTAATATTTATGCTTATTAACTGTTGCTGGTGGGAAAAATACCTTATCCAACCAATCATCTTTTAACTGATAAACTGTATTTGATGATAATATGATAAGATGTAGATTTATTATATATAATAGAATTAATAGAATATAAATAATATTTGTACAATATAATATAAACCCAAAGCTTGCAGACATGCTTAATAGTGAAAAAACATTGTAAATTTGAAAATGCTACAGAGCTAATCCCCTGGGGGTGGAGTGGATGCTTTCAGATCACCATACTGCCATATCAAAAAAAAAAAAAAGAAAACTAGATTAAATATATATAAATATTTTTCCCATCTGTCATCACTAAACTATGCTAAAACATGATGTGCTTTCTGGAGACTTTCTGATCACAGGGGAACATCAAGAGTGTCACTTGAGCAACTCTCAGACCACAAACACAAATGCAGGAGCATCCCGGGGCCATCTCATGAGAATACAGATTTTAACAACCTCTCCCATCCTGTCTCCTCCAGGATTCAAGTAGGGGCAAAAACCCAAGGTAAGATTCTTTGGTAACTGATGCTCCTTTGCAGGGAGCCAGCTGAAAGGCAGGAGGAAAGTCTTGTCACTGTGAGCCCATCCATCTATAACTTGAGTGTGATTTGCCAAACACACTCAAATTAGTTTTCAAACATTTTGGATTTGGCAAACTGTATTTTACTAAGCCCCCTTTCCCGACATTTTTATACCCCTGTGGATTTCAGGGAAAATTTAATATATATGTTTCTGATTCAATTCAGCTTAACTCAGCACAATTGTTAGTGAGAGCCACTTTGTGTCCAAGAATCTTCCAGAACCCTTTTATAAGCCCCTTAGACAACTTTCCTTCCAACCAGGAAGCATGTTTTTTTGGGGAGTAAATTGAACTCAAACTCCCCAATAATTCAAATTTCGTTCAAAACTTAGAATCCCTTAATTTCTAAAAGGATTAGAAAGTTTACAAACAAATATTCATGTCACTAAGGAAATCTGGTGGGGGTACTCAGAAGTGTGAGCATCATAAGTGAGACGCAATGATTACATATAGCGATATTTCATCTGCTTTAAAACCGAGGTCTGAGTTCTTGCTGCCTGGATCCAGTGCTGGCCTGGCCAAGAGGCTTTCAGTTCTGAGTGGTCTAGGACACAGTTTCCTGAGTGGTGGTGCCTTCCCCAGCAGGCTGGATACTGCAGCCCCAGCAGCTAACACCCATGGTCATCACAGAACGGTGGGCTACCTGCCCAACCCCATGAGTACCTTTGTACCAAAAGGATTCTCTTTCCTAGGTAGGACCTCGCCATTCATTTCAGGTAATTAAAGCAGATAAATCAACAAGCTGGCTTCATTTATTTATCCCAGGGTTAGTTTTGTCTTTTTAAAAAAATTTACCATAAACCTGAGCACAGAATGTTCAGGGCATTTGATCAAAGCCAGAAAAGTACAGATGGTGATAAGAAGATTTTTTTTTTAATGTGCTGCTCTTTCTGTACAAACATGACATAATGATTCCTGTTGAGTTTAGAAGTTTGTTTTTCTAGTCATGGTAATGTGGCATGGTTTAAATAGTCAGCTGTATCACTTAGTAATGAGGTTCAGCCACATGTAACAGAAAGCCCAAGCAGCAAGCTTAAGTCAAACAGGGATTTACCCTTTGTTCACACGCAAGAAATCCAAGAAAGGATATCCAGGCTATAAAGCCTAGTTCCAAGGTCCTCAAGGACTTGGGCTCTTGGCTCTTCCTATTTGCCTGCTTCACTTTCCTTATCATACAGCTTCCATTCTCAGCATTGCTTTATGGTCACAAGGTGACTGCTGGAGCCCCAGCCCTCACGTCTATGTTCTAGGCAGCAGGAAGGAAGAAGAGTCTCTCAGATGACTCAGCCCCCTTTAATGAGCTTCTTTGGATGCCCAAACCAAAACTTTTGGTTTATGTCTAATTAACTACTTCTGTCTTCCAGAAAGCCTGGAAAATATGTATTATCAAAGCATATTGCTGCCCTCAATGTTCCACCAGCAAGAAAGAAGAATTGGGCAGTCAACCAGTTGTCTCTGCCTTACCTCATGCTCTCTCCTGCCCTTGTCACAGTTCTTAATCACAGAAGTTACTGGTAGAAGTAGGACCAAGAAGTAAATTCTAGCAGCCAAGAACTGTCAGGCTAGGTGCTTGAGACCTAATCATGGCCTGACCCACAAAGATTCTGATGTGTCTTCTCTGCTTTGATGTACTTAGTCCTATCCTTCTGCCTGGTCTAAAACTGATCTATCCAAGATCAATGCTGGGTTGGGAGACCTTTCCCCAAGGCCAGAAAGGACTAGAAGGGTTAAAGTGGTTGGGTGACACCTTGCCCATCTTCCTCAGGCCTCTGGTGTCATACTGACAAAATCTCGTAGGGAAGCATATGTGTTTGCGTGACCCCTGAGGAGAAAATAATGTGGTAGCATGGGGATCTTGAGTTACAGGGAGTCTGAAAGGGAAGTAGTCCCTTACTCAAGTCTGAGCAACATTGAATAATCCATGTCATTGACACTAGCGGGGAGGTACTTGCAGTGAAGTCTTCCCTCATCGCAGGGGCCCTCGTCAGCCCATTTTCTTAGCCAAGAAAACTGAAATGAGGTCACCTCCACTACGGGCCACACTTCTTCCCTCCTGTAGAGAACCACCTTCACCCAAGGAGTGGGCCTTCACGGAAAGGCTTCCGCACACTGAGGTCCCAGAGCCCAACAATGACTCCTGGCTGCTGCGTGAGGTGAGCGTCTGTGGGAGGCAGCTCTGCGCTGGCTACCAGCTCTGGGGTTGCTGAGGGCTGTCAGAAGGGCCCTCAGTGAGGCTTAGGAGCCAGACTTGAAATGAGGTAAAACAAAACGGGGTTCCTTCACCCTCATTCTCATTATGAATTAATTTGCTACAGATTTAAATATCTCCCACAAGTTTTATGCGTTTGAAACTGAATTAAGATGAGCTTTTGGAGGGGATGGGACATCTAACAAATTTTATCTCAGTCTTTTCTCTTTATTCATGCTAATTTTTATGAAATATTCATCAAGCAAGCAGGCCCTCAGTATGAGATGTCCTGGACTTAGATAATTTGAGATGCCAAAAAGCCAAGCAGCAGACAGCAAGCAGCACCACCACATAACTGAATACAAAGTACAAAATATGATTTTATTTTTACAACAAAATCACAGCAGAGTGACTGTTGACCAGAGAACTTGGTGGAAGCTAGAGAGAATCCAGGGGGACTTGCTAATAAAGCCTACTGTAGAGAGCAATTGATCTCCAGGAAGAATAGGACAGTGAAGAGCTGGCATGCACACAGAACTTTGCATATTTTAAAGCACCATTTTCTTGCTCAAGCTTCTCTAAACCATTTTATTGCTCAACCTTCTTACTGTAAGCAAGAAGGTTATTTTACAGAAAAAGAAACCAAAGCTCAGAGTGCAGTGTACAAGCTAGGGGCGCACAGCTGGAATCAAGGTCAGGGTTGTGGTCAGAGCGGTCGGGGCTCTGAGGCCTTAGACGTTCAGGCAACACCCCTGCCGCCCAGACATCCAGCGGCTGACTGTGGGAGACAATGGTCCTTTCTCCTTTCCTGGCACCTATGGTCTCCACTTCCGAGGCCAGGAGCTGAGGGCTTGATTTCCACGCAAGGCACACCTGGAGGGATGCAGCTAGCATCAGCACCTGCACCTCACTGTGCTCTCTGCTGCCCAGTGACATGAGGCCCTAGAGACAGGTGCCGCCCTTGGTGAAAGAAGGGTGCAGAAGGAAGGTAAGAGAAATCCCTCCCGCCACCCTGCACGACCCACCCACACAGATCTGGCCCTGGTTCCTCCACTGCAGATGCCGTCTCAGGCAAGTTTCTGCATGCTCCTGTTTACTCACCTGTAAAATGGGAAGAAGAGCATTTGCTTTCATCCTTTCCACTGAGTGGCAAGACAGAGGAGCAGAGGGAGCCTGCTGGTCTCAACAAGTCTCAAGCCAGGCCCATCCTCCTGACCTGGGAGCCGCCTGCTATGGCTGAATACCCATCCTAAGCTCCCAGGATCAGGCAGGTGGATGTCAACAGGATGAACCCCAGGGGAGGTGCTTGGTCCCCAAGGCCAGATGCTGCCCATCAGGAGGGTGTGCAGGCCCTTCTGGGCCCCAGCACCCAAATGCTGGGCTCAGCACCCAGGTAGAGACTACAGCTTCAGACACTGCCCACAGGTTTCCAGGAGGATTGAGTAGGGGCCACGAGGACAGGGAGCCAAGGGTCTGGCAGGAGCAGCCGAGAAAAGAGAGAGAATGGCTGTGGGACTCATCAGTGTCAGGAAGCGCAGCATCAAGGACAGACTCGGTGCATTAGTGAGTCCGCTCAGGGAACCCACTGTCCCCTCGCCTTGCCTGACATGTGCCTTCTAAGCCACAAGAGCACAGAACCTTTTATGCCCAGAAGGCAGCTGGTCTGATGACAATTTGAGGAAAGTTTAAAAGCTTACTCCACAATCTGGAACACTCAGCAGCCCTGCAGTGAGGAAGAAGAGAGGGGACACAGATGCCACTGGGAGCCCCAAAACAAACAGAAGGAGCCTCAGGACAGTAAGGAGTGTCTCCATTGTGTGTCACTGGAGATTACTCACAGAAGGAAATGGACTGAGGGGCTGAGGCTTCTGGGGATGAAACCACTGCTTTTGTCCCTCAGGTCGTGCCCCACATCATCCTTTCAGAAACTTGAGGGAAGGCATGCATGAGAAGCCGCTTCCAAGTCTCCGATGGGACCTGGAGCAAGCCTCCTCTGGCCTCGGTGGGTCCTCTGAAGAAAGCCAGCAAGTTGAGCAACCTATGGGACAAGCGCTTCCACTCAAAGCTGCAAAGATCTCTCTTTCTCTGTTTTTCTTTTTTTTTTTTTTAATTGAAATGTATGCATTTTAAAATATCGAAACGGTTGCATGCCAGGGACTCAGGCTGGAGGCCCGCTGTGCGGCTGTGAAGGTCAGAGGCCGGCGGCCTGAGACTCCACAGCGCGGGGCAGGAAGGGCCAAAGGCTCTTCCCTCACCTTCTGCCCCTCGGCGTGCGACGCCCAGGGCCCCGGAGCTTCCAGCGCCGGCCGAGTGCAGCACGGCGGGCGTTCGTCCCACAGGCCAGGCCCCGGCGGCGGCCGGACCCCAGGCCGAGGCACGTGGGCGGCGACGCGGGGCCGCCACGCTGGGTCCCCGACGCGGGGCGCGGAGCGAGGCCCCCAGCGGGCCGGCCGGAGGGCGCGCCCTCCCCAGGAGGAGCGAGTGCGCCGAGCAGCGGCCGGCCGGGGGCGGCAGGTGCCACGGACGGGCTCGCTCGACCTCGGCGAGGGCGCCGGGGCCGCGGCCCGAGTCCCCGCTCTCCGTCCCGGGACTTCCGGGGCCCGGCGGAGCTCAGGGGCGCTCCTCCAAGGGCGGCCTCCCAGGCGGGGAGCGCGCGGGCGGTGGCCGGGCCGGGGGTGGCCGGGCCCCCGCAGGGACGGCGGGCGGGGTGGGGTGAGGCGGGCCGGCCCCCTCCCCGCCCGCACGCCCGCCCTTCCTCCCGTCCTGCAGCCAATTAGACAACCCCCTCGGGCGGGAGGCGTGGGGCGCTCCATAAAGCGGCGCGGAGCTGTCACCCTGCTAGCAGGCTGCGCACCGCCCAGGCCGGAGCAGGCGCCGAGGACTCGGGCGCCGCGGGCCGGGGAGCGCCGAGGAGCCATGGCCAGCACCAACGGGGCTGTGGAGAACGGGCAGCCGGACAGGAAGGCGCCCGCCCTGCCGCGCCCCGTCCGCAACCTGGAGGTCCAGTTCACCAAGGTGAGACGGGCCCGCGTCCCACCCGACGGCAGCCTGGCTCTGCGCTGGGCTGCCCGGCCGGGCGGGGGGCGTGGACGAGGGGCCCGCAGGCCGCGAGCCCCGCCGCTGCGCTTGGGGCGTGCGGGGGCCTGGGGCGGCGGAGTCCGCCCGGCGCTTCTGGGACCCGAGCCTCTGCGCCGGGCCCGGCCCTCCCGAAGCCGCGTTCAGCGCTGGACATCCCGGCGGAAGCCCGCGCCCCATCCGCGTCCGCCTCGCACCCCGAGAGGGACCCCAAGATCAGCACCCCCGACGGACTCTCCGGCGCCGAACC
>SJXQ01000010.1:59927-77419 GCA_006408695.1 Aepyceros melampus | reverse complement strand
GGGTCTCGGGTCTGGGCCTGAGAGACCGCGGGTTGCAGAGCTCCATCGTGTCGCGGAGTCCCGCACCTCGCGGTCCTTTCTGCGCCGCGGGGCCGGCAGGCTGGAGCACCGCAAAGTCGCGGGATCACCTGCTTGGGGCAGAGAGGAATATGGCGAGGCCTGAGCTGGGCACAGTTGGCAGCCCCGCGGCCAGCGCGGAGCGCGTCCTCTCCAGTGCAGGGACACCCCGAGACTGTTTGGAAGCTACTGAACTGAGTCTGGGGGCATTTCAGGGATGCAGGCCAAAAGTCACTGTGGGCTTCACTTTCCTCAAGTTTATCTCCTTTTATTTTTGCGTCTTATCCATTGCTGTCACCCCCACCCCACCACCCCGACTTCAGCTGACACAGCACTTAGAAAATTCCTCCATCAATTTGCTTTCAAAAGTAGCAATTATGTGTCTCAAATAGTTTTAATCAAGCAGAGAAAGTTGCAGGCCACTATGTGTGGCCTTCAGATTCTGATCTCTTGGCACGTATGGTCGGCTGGACCTCTGATCACATGAGGTTAAAATTAACTGTTTCCAGAGGGCTCTGTAATCAACGGAGACAGTCCGATGGAGACCACTTTTAATGTAGTTTCATAAGTAGGAGCAGCTTCAGAGTGCAAATTCTGGGAACACTGAAAATAGTAGCTAAATGTTTTTAGCCCCTAACACTGTTGGTTGTCACCTGTTGTAGGTGGTGGTGGCATTTTGTTTTTCTTTTATAGCAACCAAAAATTATATATATATTTTTCCTATTCTGTTTTACCTTTTACAGTGCTATCAGAGCAATGTTGCCACATATGGAAAGCTGTCTCTTTGTCTGCCATTCTTTCTGGCCCTTTGCAAGCGTAGATACAGCCCTTACTTAGAGACGTGGATCTTAGCACATACACAGAGTGACCAGTCAGTCTTTGTTGTCTGGCTGGGTGTCCGTCTTCTTAGTGGAATAGAACTGGGTTGTGACTAAGGCTCGGGACGGCATGAGATGGAGGGGGCTGAAAGCCAGATCCTTAGCAGCTTCTGGTGATGAAGACGGGGGAAGCCCAACAGCAGGCCCCGCGTCCTCTTTTCTTTTGGAGCCTTGCTGTCCCCGATCCAGGCCCACCTCACGGAGGCCTCCTCCTAGCACTTGGGTTGGGGCACCAGGGTGGCTGTGACTGAGGGCAGGCAAGCAATGCTTGCAGAGCCTGTGGGTGTAGAGGCAGCCCCCAGTGCGAGGAAAGAAACGGAGAATCAGAGCTTCAGAATCGAGGCCCTCCTGGCTGTGGAGTGTGTGAGCGGTAACGGTCTGTCGTTTTTCAAACCCGACTCCTGATGCTTCTTGCTAATGGAGGACATGCAGGAAATGGCGGGTCTGGGCCCCAGCTTTGGGGGGCCACGTCCCAGGGTAAGTCCAGTCTCTGTAAGGAAGAAGCGCTTTTGTTTGTTTGCATGTTTTAACACTGCGCTCTGTTCTCTGATTTTGGGGAGGGGAGGGTCCCCTAGAAGGCCCACATAGGTCTCAGGGGGTAGCAGCCCCTTTCACTTCAGAAGGTCCCTGACTTTCCTTAACAATTCTTACAGTAGCAGAAAAAAATTTTTTTTAAGATTTTCTGGCTCAATAAAATGCTGGTTTTTAATGATTGTTTTCTATGAAAAGTAAATTTCCCTCAAATCTCCTTTTCTGAAAACACTGCTTTTGAGTAGAGCTGGGGTCCAGTGGAAGTTTCTGTAAGCAGTGACTGCAGAACTCTCTTGTGTAACACTACCCTCACCTCTCTGGGGCACCTGACTGCAACCACGGCTGTGGTTTTCCAACTCAGTCTGGATAGGATGCCATTCCATTCCTCCAGTAAAGTGTGAGTCTCATCCGCTCTGTGTAACGCAGTTTTATTCCTCTGAAAGTTTTGTTTCTTACCAGTTTACAAGTCAAGGAAAACAGATTGTTTTTAGACACACTTTCCTGATTTGGGGTTCAAATCAAGAAAGCCAGCATAATTGATAAGCCACACTCTCTGACCCCTTCCTCATTTGTGTTTTGTTTTCTTTTAGTGCAGAGTAAAATCAACAGTAGAAACCACTTACAAGATTGCTTAGTAATGTAGTATAAAGCAAAAAATTTTGCTAAATTAGAAACATTGTGATGGGAAAATATGAGTAAAGTTGAGTAGCCTGAACTTTTTTTTTTTTAAGTTGCTGGTTAGAAAGGATTATGGATCAATGTCACAAAACAACCGAGTAATTATTTTTTGGGAGGAACATGCTTGAAGCTGAAGTATAACAGACATCTGATCATTGCAGTGTGTTTTTATCCCCTTATTTATATTCTCTTCTACTACCTGCTCATTTTCCCTCCCCCTTGTAATTGATATCAAGAAGGTCCTAGAATCAGCAAATTTCACTGACAGTCTCTATTATCTAACCCACGAAATTTCATCTTCCGACAAATGGGCCTCTCTTCCTGGCTGCACTTTCCTCCCTGCGCTAACTTAACCCCTCTGCTCTACTTATTAATTTCTCACTGTTACCAAGTGATTGCTTGCTGGATGGCAAAAGTGAACTCTCGGATTTGGTTTCAGCTGGAAGAATAAGCCTGTAATTGTAGCCTGGCCTTTCCCACATGCTTCCCTGGGGGCCTGGCCTCAGGCTGAAGGCACTGAGCTTCCAGAAGTGGGATGGGCACGTCCCACAGTTGAAGGCCACTGTCAGCCTGGACCCCACACGAGCAGGCAGGGACACTGCTCACCTGCCCCGCCAGGGCTGGCCCTCTGTGCTTTGTCCCTACTACTCTCAAATTTCCCCGCTTTCCAGGGAGAGTTATCAAAACAGCACCCCAGTGGCTTCCCAGAGAAGGCTTCCTTTCCCGTGAGCTGCAGAGTTTTTACAGGACAGCTGAGGACAGAGAACATAGTCAGGTCACATGCTGGATAAATCGGCCACCCTCTCACCCATCCTCACCGGGGAACCAGGTATTCCAAATGAACGAAATTCACAGTCGTGGAAATTAGCCCTGTAGTGATGCAAATGAATCAAAGAAAAGCATATAGATACATAGAATAAATGATATAAAGACATGCATATAAATATATGTGTATAAACATAAGAATATAGATATGGAGGCTTCCCTGGTGGCTCAGCGGTAACGAATCCACCTGCCAATACAGGAGACATAAGAATCTCAGGTTCAATCCCTGAGTCAGGGAAGATCCCCTGGAGGAGGGCATGGCAACCCACTCCAGTATTCTTGCCTGGGGAATCCCATGGACAGAGGAGCCTGGAGGGCTACAGTCCATGGGGTCACAAAGAGTCGGACACGATTGAGCAACTTAGCATGTACCTAGATATGGAGATGGAATCTGATGAGCTGGTTCTGTGTTTAGAAATTGTTGATGACATTTTACTCTATGGAGATGCTTCAAAAGCATTCTAGCCATGTTCACTACTGGGGTCTCTCTGATGCCACGACGGGCTCTGCCCACGAGGTGGTCCCTAGCGGGTACAACGGGAGATTCTGTCCTCTCACTGGGTGGCCAGGACCTCCGTTCTGTGAGAAAATGATTTGTATGGTATCTGTCACCTCAGTTCCTAGTTCTTTCTCCCAAATCCTCTAATACTTTTTAAGAACTTAGGGTAAGCTAAGAGTAAATAGTACACATATTTCAGTGCATAGACCATGAAATTCTTTTTAGTTTGTTCATAATGTCTTTTTTTTTTTAATGTCTCTATTCTTGGCTGTGTTCTAGATAACTGAGTCTCAGAACTAAGTGATTTTTGTGAGTTGATTCTTTAGTTCTGGGTATAAGCAGTTATTTGCAACATATGTTAATATAATCCGAACATTTCCTAACCCAGATATTTATCTTGCTATTCCAACACTGGCTTTTATTAAAGCCCAACATGAAAAGAGACATTTTAAAGAGAATGGGGAGATGGCATTGATGTGCATTATTGAGGGCTAAAGGGTTATAGTGAGATCCTTTTATAAATCCAGTTCCTTGGCGGATCCAGCTGGGGGTTGTAGCAGGAAGGAGGGAGAAGGGAACGCTCACTGCTGACATTCTCTTCAGGGGCGGGCAGATTGCTTGCACTGTGTGTGTGTGTGTGTGTGTGTGTGCATGTGGGTCCCCTGAACTTGATGAGTGTGTAAAATTTAACTCATGTCCTTTTTGTAACTAACTCTTTTATTCTTCTGTGACTCCATCTTATTGTCTCAAAACATTTTAGAAAAAATTCTAAATTACTTCAGTTTTATTTTGACAATTTGTAGTTCTCTGGAAATGTATTAAAAGTCAGAAGACTTGGATTCTGTTGATAATTCTGAGTGTGCTCCCAGTTGGGCATGTGACTGTCTCCCGCTTCCAGGTCCCACCTGTAAAACGGCAGGCAGGCAGGTTGGCAGGAGGGAAAGAAAAGACGTGACCTAGGTCCTCAGCATGTTGGAATTATATGATTTTGATTTAAGCCTAATGCATTACAATTTCCTTTCCTGGTTAGATATTCATCAACAATGAATGGAACGAATCCAAGAGTGGAAAAAAGTTTGCCACGTATAACCCTTCAACTCTAGAGAAAATATGTGAAGTAGAAGAAGGAGATAAGGTGGGTGCCCTCCCCCTGGCCCAGTAATTCAATTACAGATCACTAGAGGATAAGGAAGTGCTTCAGCTTAGCTTTAAGTCAGAGCTGGCCCACACTGAGGTCGAACCTAAGCAAGCTGCTTCGTAGACACATGGCCCAGAATGGGATCAATTAGGGACCCTGTGCTGTAGAGTCTTTCTCCTTTGATAGATGTTTTTCCATCTGTGAGGATGACTTCAGCCATCCTTATCATGTGGCTAAAGGAAAGGTTTTTATCAATGATTTGAACCTGGCAACATTAAAGAATCTTTCCTGAAAGCATTTCAGGCTGGCTGGTGTGTTTCACCAAATGCAACATTCTGGCAGGAGACACTTTTAAAAAAAAAGACTTGAAGGAGACCAAAGACTTGCTAAGTCATGCAGAAGTAATAATGTTATGCAATTGCCAGATTTTTTTTTTCTACTAGAAACTTAAATGATTATGTAAAGCTATAGCCTATAACCCTATTTGATAGTGCAGGGTATATTTATAAGCTAACTCCAGTACTTTGGCCACCTCATGCCAAGAGTTGACTCACTGGAAAAGACTCTGATGCTGGGAGGGATTGGGGGCAGGAGGAAAAGGGGACAACAGAGGATGAGATGGCTGGATGGCATCACTGACTCGATGGACATGAGTTTGAGTGAACTCCGGGAGATGGTGATGGACAAGAAGGCCTGGTGTGCTGCGATTCATGGGGTTGCAAAGAGTCGGACACGACTGAGCAACTGAACTGAATTGAACTGACTGATATTATATATATGTAATATATTAATTGCATTATTATATATAAAGCTAAGAGACTCCTGAATATGTCCTTCATACATTTCAAACCATAAAATATCTTTTGAATATGTGTCATTGGGGAAAAGGTTGAAAGTACAGCTTTTGTAAGGAGGGGAGAGAAATGGAGCCATCTTCTCAACCACTGGAGTACTTATCTGATGTTCATAAATATGTAGGTAGTGTGAACGACATGTGTAAAATAGGCTTGAATTTGATTCTAGTAGCAGGATTTTTGTGACCGTGTGCTATGCACCGTGTTTCTACCTGTTCAGCCTCTCCTGTGTGCAGCACCCCATGAAAAGCTCTGTATCTATAATACTAGCACCGAGGAGCTTATGTGAAGACGTCAGGGTGTAGGGGTGGGACACGATGCTGAGCAAGTCTCCCAGGTGTAGTACACAGGGGTCAGGAAGCAGTGAGACCATGGTCTGAGTGACTGTTCCAAGCACCAGAACACAGAGGCTTCCCCATCCCTGCAGCTGGAGAATTCCTGGCTTCCACCCCAGAGCCTGGGACAAGGAATTCAAAGCCCTAATATCTCCCTTGCCAAAGTTTCTACTCCCCTCCAAGCTCATTTTGGATACACAGAATCTTGGTGGAGTGTCCCTCTTGACTTGTGCGGGGTTTCCACTGCTGGCTGCATCTCTCTAAGGAAGAGAGGCTCAGAGGGATCTGGGGGGTGGGCCCCTGATCATTACCAACCAAAGCCTCAAACTTCATTTTCTTAGCATAAGAATGGATGTCAGGGAATTCCCTGGCAGTCCAGTGGTTAGGACTCTGAGTTTCCACTGCAGAGAATGCAAGTTTGATCCCCAGTCAGGGAACTAAGATTTGCAGGCCACATGGTGTGGCCAAACAATATTAAAAAAAAAAATTTTTGAAAGAATGGGTGACATTACTCTAAATAGCTCTTGTTCTTTCCTAGTAAAGAAGATCTGATTGTAATTTTTCTGTCAGTGCCCAGAAGATCCAGTTCTTTGTCTATAAAATGATCACAGCTCCCAGGGGATAGCTGATAGTGTTGTTTAGCTGCTGAATCATGTCCAGCTCTTTTGTGACCCATGCGCCTCAGTCCATGGGATTTCCAGGCAAGAATACTAGAGTGGGTTACTATTTCCTTTTCCAGTGGGTCTTTCTGACCCAAGGATTGAAATCACATCTCCTGCATGTCAGGCAGAGCCACCAGGGAAGTCCCAGGGGTAGGTGAAGTGAGGCTAAAGTGAGAAGTCCCTGACGTGGACTTTTTCAATACGGTCAGTTCTGAGATCCAGAGGACTCTTGCCCCCGTTCTTGGACCGAATGTGGTTCTCAGCTGTAGTCAAGTGCCAGGACAGACATTTCCCGCCTCATTGGTGAGCTGTGGGAGTGTGTTTGTGTCCAAACTTAGGTAGCAAGTCGATGCTCTCTTACAAGAAAAATGATTACAATCACTGGTCTTATGACTCTTTTAAATGCTTTGTACAATCAGAAGGAAAGTTAATCCTTGGCCCTTGTAGAAAACTTGAAAGACTTAAAGCAAAAACAAAATCCCTTAAAGTCCCTGACCACTGAAGTGATTAGAAGCCTGGCGACTGCTCTGAGCTGCCCGCCCACCTCCGTCCTCTGTGCCGGGATGGAGGCCGGACTCTGCAGTTCCTGGACAGCCGCGAAAGGTGACACGCTCTCTCGGTTGTTCTGCTTTGCAGCCTGACGTGGACAAGGCGGTGGAGGCCGCACAAGCCGCCTTCCAGAGGGGCTCTCCGTGGCCCGGCTGGACGCCCCGAGCCGCGGCCGGCTGCTGCAGCAGCTGGCGGACCTGGTGGAGCGGGACCGCGCCATCCTTGCGGTGAGTACCCGGACCGCGAGGGGAGGGGGCGTGGCCCGCTGGCCCCCGGGCCGCCCCTTCCCTGCGCAGGAGAGAGGACTGGAGTGCGGATCGGGAGGAGGAGGGACCGCGCCGTCCCGGCCGCGAGTAACGCGCAGGGAGCGGGGCGTGGCCCGCTGGCCCCGGGCCGCCTTCCCGGTGGGGAGGGACTGCGCTGTCCTGGTGGTGAGCATCGGGGACCCGCCCACGGGGAGGGGGCGTGGCCCGCTGGCCCCCGGGCCGCCTTCCCGGCGCAGGAGACAGGACTCGGTGCCGGTCGGGAGGTGGTGGGGCTGCGCTGCCCTCTGAGGCACGGCCCTCCAGCCCCAGGCCGGGGTCGCACCCCTGGACTCAGACGATCCGTTCTGAGGTCGTTTTTTGCCCCTGCCGTTTTCTTCTCTGCCTGAGGAAGTTCGGCTCCGCTAGTGGCTCCAAGACTCGAGATGCTCACAGACGGCTGGGCCGTACCTTGGTCCTACCTGCACAGTTTACGAGCTTAACTTGTTTTCTTATATCAACTCCTTTCCAAACTGAAATTTAACCTCATCCTCAGGGACAGTGTCCCGTTACAGGTGTAATATGCTGGTGTGGTTTTTCTAATACTTATTAAAATAAATGCCACCCCTTGACACAGAAAAAGTGTCCATATATATAGCTTTAAAATCACCCGTTTCACCCTTGAAATGGGCAGTGGTGAGTGTGTGTGGAGTGATGGTGAAGGGATAACTTAGCTACAGGAAACTTCAGAGTGTGAAAGACCTAGGTTCGAACTCCAGCTCTGCCGCTGTGTGACTTTGGACACCTTGCTCACCCTCCCTGAGTGTATGTTTCTTCACGGAGAATGTCACTATTATTGATATCTGAGTGTTGTGAGAATGATCCACTTAAAATCTTTTGCAGTCCCTGTCATCCAGTAAGCACTAAAAGATGAACTTATTAATAATGCCATCTGAGGACCAGGTTCTAAGCTCAGCCGTGTGTTCTCCTGGCGATTTCTAGCACTGCAATTCCTCAGCTGCAAAATGTGTATCTTTATTCATCCCATTGTGTGAGGTCGGGCTGCTCTCATGAGATGGGCTGTGAAGACATTTAGGAGTAGCAAGTGCAGAATTTACTGGGATCCTCAGACCTTCCTTTGGTCTTGCAGTGGGTGATTGATCGGAGGAGATCCTGGGGCCCTGGGGCCTTCTCCTGTACCGCCTGCACACGCAGCTCCGATAGCTCAGACTCCTGTGTAACACTTGTCCCAGAACTGGAGGCCCAGTTGGTAGGAAAGGAAACCTCCTTTGTGGCCTCTGATTTGGAAAAAAAGGTTCTTTCCTTTCTTGATTTGATGTTGGGAATGAGTGGTCAGGTGGACACCCGCGTGGAGGTCAGCGCCAGCAAGGACGCTGAGATTCTCTTGGCCCTGCATGTGTGTCATGGGTGGAGGCTGGAGAAACTCCGTTTTGGGTGCTGCTCTGGGGTGTGTTGCCCTGTGGGTGTATCCACAAACACAGAGAGACCTGCAGCTTCCTTCCTCCGCCCCAGCTGGCCAACCTGCAGTGGGGGAGAGAGATCCCTCCAGGGTCAGTGTCTCTCTCCACAGAGCCTCTGGTTCTTCCTGCAGCAAAAGCCAGTCTCAACTCTCAAGCTGCCAAACTGGCTTCTTCAAAAACATTTCTGTTTTCCCCCAGCATGAGCTCATCCGTCTGCAATGTCCGTGAGGACTCAGAGCAGGCGGGAGAGGATGTGCCCGGTACCCTCCCCTCCCTGTCCTTAAGCATCAGTATCATCTTGGGGTGTGGTGGTTGCAAGGCCCCCTCCCTTCACCTTCAGCCCTCTTGGCTGTCCTGGAAGGCTGCTGTGAGCGCACATGAAGCAGGGTGTCTCTGCCATCAAGACTCACTGCCTAGGAGAAGTAAGGTCCAGCTCTTCACCACACCGTGGAAGGGACAAGCAAGTGACGGCAAATACAGTTTTTAGAACCCAGACTGCATCAAGGGAAAGCACGCCCTTGAGAGGGTTTCCCTGCCTTCTCTGGCACAAATGCATCATGTTCCCTGGCCAGCTTGGTGGCTCTGACGGAGCTGGGCCTGAATACTTTGTGTTCAATGTTTGGAGACCGTGGGCAGATCCAGTGGCCCTGGCGCTTTCTCCCTCACCACAGTACCTGGACCCAGGCTCTGGTGTTCGGATGCTCATCTCGGGAGCCTCCAAAGAGGAGCTGTCGCTGTTTGCCCTCGTCTCAAGCAGAGCCCCACTTCTGAGCCCTTCATTTCAGCCTCAGCACTAGGGCATCGTGGGCATGTCCCCACCGCATTTTCCCTTCAGTCTTTAGTATCTAAGGGTTAGCATGTGTTGATTTCTCAAAAGGTATATTTTTCTCCTAAAATGTTAAAAAGAAACTTAAAAGCAGCTGTGGTTCTCTCATGGTCCAGCCACAATAATTATTTAAAAGGCCCGGCGAGTAGCTAATTCTTCATCTCTCTGCTTCATGTCTGTGTAATCACCTGAAACTTGTTTTTGATTTTTTTTTTTTAAAAGAGTTTCCTTTCTAAGAAAGCTATCATGACCCAGTTTTGCTTGGAAAGATTCCATAACACCAACCTGGCAAATTCCTGTTATCACGAGAGTAAGCAAACGTGACTAAATTAATAATAAAAATAGTCAATGCTTGTTGAATGCTCACTCTGTCCCAGGCTTGTTGTAGGCACTTGATCTGTAGTATTTATCATCCTGTTTCAAAGATAAGAATGCTGTGGCCCAGAGAGGTTAAGTCCTCTGTGCTAGTTTACCCAGCCAGAGGGTGAGCCAGGACTGGCGCTGAGCAGAGGCTCAGGCCCAGCATGTCCCAACAAAGCTCTGCCCAGCCCTTCCCTTTTTTCCCATCCCAGAAAAGCACCAAGAACAAGCTCCAGGTTCTGCTGATAGACGACCAGATGCTGTGTGGAGCAGCTGGGCTCTGGAGAATTTGGGCATTATTTACATTGTTGAGTTCCCCCTGGGAAAAGGAAAGTTCCCACTTGGAATGTAAATCAATAGGAGCCACAGGTACAGTGTACTGGCTATCACATTGCCCTGCCTGGGTCCCCAAGCAGCTCCCACCAGGGCTGAGACACACCCCAGACCCGGACCAGCCCTGTCATCCCTAGCAACAGACACTCCTGTCTCCTCACTGTCCCCAGATGAGGATTGCTGAACACCTGTCTGGCCCCAAAAGGGAGTATGACGACAACCGTCACAGCTCTTACTACTGTCATTTGAACAGTGGATGTGACTGGTACCATGGGCAGACACTGCCGTTAGTGCTTTATGAATGGGACTCCTCTAACCCACACAGCACTCCTGTAAGGTAGATACCGTTATTAGTGTTGTTTTACAGATGAGGGAACTGAGGCAGGATGGGACTTAACACGGCCACTCAGCTAAGAAAGGGTTCAGGGAATGCTTGGTTCATTCCTGAAGCAAAGATAAAGTGGCCCCAGCCTTTCATCTAGCCATCCTACATGCAAAAGTCCAGGGTGGCGGCCTGAAGAGCATCACTGACCTGATGGGAGTCAGAAGGCCCGGATTCAGTGCCGGCCATGCCCCTGCCCTCCTGATAACATAAATGGGCCCTGGGCTCCGTTAGCCTTGGAGTCTGCACCTTGAAGCTGGAGCAGAGACGAGGCGTCTGCGCCTGCGCATGGAGGGGCCACTCTTCCTCTGTAAACCGGCCTCGCGCCCCAGCGACTCTGCGACCAGAATCCTGCCCTGGGCTCTGTGTCAGGGTGGCCGCTTCCTGCAGCCACGGCTGACAATGGGCGGCTGCAGCCCTGGGCTCACCTGGGGCGGCTTGTCTGAAGGACACAGGAGTTCTCGTGAGCCTGGTTGGAAACAGAAAAGAATCCGTACCATTGAGTGGCTGCGTGCTCGCCTGGGGAGCAGTCACCCCTCACCACCCAGGGCGAGCCTGCTCCTTTCCCAGCCCGCATCAGGCGGGCGGCCTGTCCTAGGCGAGGAGCGCGGATCGCGCCTCTGTGCTGCTTGTCGACTCTTCGGGGTCTGGCACGCTTTCCACAGCTGTGCTGGTCCGCGAGGCCGAGAAGAGAGAACCCGGGGCCCCTTCTCCTTTGTTAGAGGACCTAGCCCCCTTCCCTGGAGAAGGAAATAGCAACCCACTCCAGTGTTCTTGCCTGGAGAATCCCAGGGACAGGGGAGCCTGGTGGGCTGCCGTCTATGGGGTCGCACAGAGCAGCAACAGCAGCAGCAGCCCCCTTCCCAGCCAATCTGAAGCCGGCACAGCTTCTGCGAGCTTTCTGGAGCGCGCGGAGTCGCGTTACCAACTGCGCTCCAGAAGGACGACAGAAGGCCCTGCCAGAGCGCATTTATTCCCTCCCAGAGAGGCGCCAGACCAGCCGCGTGCTGTCCTTCACGGGACCCGTGGCCATGCTCTGGCCGATCCCTCAGGTTGAGGTGTTCTGAAAGAAAAGCAGACCTTGACAGCCTGGGACAGGTCTTCTCGTGAACACGCTGTCTTGCTTTCCGAGACTCGCGTGGCTGGAAGGTCCTGAGGGCAGCACTCCAGGACTCTGCTCTCTCTGCCTGTGCTGTCTTTACCAATCTGAGGGTCAAACGGAAAACCGTGTCTTAAAAACATGTCATCTTATGATTGCAGACCCTGGAAACGATGGACACAGGGAAGCCGTTCCTTCATGCCTTTTTCATCGACCTGGAAGGCTGTATCAAAACCCTTCGATACTTTGCTGGGTGGGCAGACAAAATACAGGGCAGGACCATCCCCACAGGTGAGCCAGCTCAGAACTCCCGGCCCAGTCTTCTTTCTCCTCCAGGCAGCCTCTTCAGAGCAGCCTCTGGTTTCTCTCCAGAGCATCCTTCCCACGCCTCCTGGCAAAAGAAACGGCAGTGTGCCCATTCTTCTTCTAAGGAATTTTGCTTTTGAAATTGAGTTAAAAATCACTTCTTTATGAAACAGATAGAACTTAGAGTTGACACTTTGATGGGCCTCTGGGTTTGTTTCTTGTCTTTTTACTATTTAGGATTCTTAAGCTCGATCCACGTGCGATTAAGAGATTCTTCATCTCTCTTCCAGATGACAACGTTGTGTGTTTCACCAGGCATGAGCCCATTGGTGTATGTGGGGCCATCACTCCTGTAAGTGTGGCAGCTTTTCTCGCGAGATCTGTAGATCCCACTCCACTGCACTGCAGTCTTTGGAACCGGTCTCTAGTGGGTTTTGCTTTGACCGCACTGGCACCAGTGGAGCATTGCAGTGTGGCATGGACCTTGATGCTTGGGGGCCGAGATGGATCCAGCCCCATTCCTGCCCTCAAGGGGCCAATTCTGGGAATGCAGCAGAAGACACATGGATTTCAACCAGAGGGGTCAGGAATGGTCAGCTCCCCTTGGGCAGGAGGCTCTCAACTGGACCTTGAAGGATAGGAAAGAGTTGTTCCCCGGGACAAATGGGTTTCTTAGCATAGGAATGGCCTGCAGGAGGGTGGAGAAGTGTCTGGCTACTTGGAGGCAGCAGTGGGATAGCTGGTGAGGTGGGACCTTAGACAGGGACAAAGTGAGGATGAGGAGGCGGACCTGGCAGGTGGTCCAGCGCTGTGCTGCCCAGGGCCCAGGACTTTACTTTCTGGAGAGGGGAGCACCTGGCAGGTGCAGGTGCCTTCCTCTGTGGGAGGAAGGCCCAGGCCACCACGGCTGCAGAGGCAGGCAGCAGTGTGGAGAGGCTTGGGGAAGCACTCTCTGGGGGCAAGGAAGGGGTGATGCTTCAGTAATCAGGTTTGAGAGCCAGTCAATGGTCAGGCCAGAGGTGCTCTTGCCCATCAAGTTGGAAAGGGGTCCCCTAAAGATGGATGTAGATTGAGAAAAGAAGGGGGCCCAGGGGAGCTCCATGGACCACTAAGGAATCCCAGGGAGAAGCCCGAGCAGCCAGGGTCGGGGGCCCCCCAGGGACGTGACACATCTTCAGAGAGAGATTGCGGTCGATGGGGTCATCTCCTATCTGGAAATTCAAAACAACAGAGACACCTACTGTTAGTTGTCTCTCCAAGTGAGGTGCCAGGGTTGTCTTCGATGTAGCTGGGGCCAATGGAAAGGGAGCTGGGCACATGGGCTTGGGCCTTCCAGAAGCTGCAGTGAGAGAGAAGGGAGCCGGGAGGAGAGGCAGAGGCCAGGAGAAGGTGCAGCTTTGCTTGTCGGAGAGGAGAGCTGATGGCATCTGTGTGCTTGGGAGTGGGGGTATACAAGACGAACAGAGCCCGGGACCAGCGGGGCTGTGCCTGCTGTCATCAGCCAGCCTCCCAGGCCCCTGCGACCTGGGGCGTTCTGTTTGGTGTACTGTGGTAGGAATTTCAGACAGAGCTGGGGTGAAATCTAGCTGGCTATTCATCAGCCCTGCTGGGGGAGAGGCATCCACGGAGCCTAAGGAGCCAAATGGAGGGAGTGGGCACAGGGATGAGGGCTGGCTAGAATCAAGCTTGGTGTGCTCTTGGAGACGCTCGGTTCCACCTCGTCTCGTCACAGATGACACTTAGGCAACAGTGCAGTGAGGGAAACGAGCCCCGGCTGTGAATCTGGCCTTCGTCTGACAGTTGGGACCCTGGTCCAGTGAGCTCACCCTCTGCGCCGCGTCCCCTCTTCTGTCGAGGGGAGTGGCAGTGTGACTGCCCCGCACAGGTGTGTCGGGGTCAGATGAGTTCAGCGTTTGGAACTGCGCCGGGCTCACAGTGGACACCCAGTGGGCGAGGGTGCTTCTCAGGCCTGATGCCAGAGAGACTTTGGTGTCCCTGCCTCTGTGGTGAAAGGAGGACAAGAAAGTGTTTTCCAAGATAAATGTCACCAACACCCATCGGGCAGGGGTTGGTCTGTGCTTTGTAGGAAGAGAAATGGGGTGGCATCTGAGTTGAGGAGAGGCAGGCCTCACTCCTTTGGGGCTTTTCCCAGGTACTAGCGTGCTGCTGGCATTGTTAGCCTGCAGGAGGAGATGGTAGCACACCTAGGGTAGAATCCTCTTTGCAGTGACCACCATTAGCATCTCCTAGGATGCAGTTCAGGAGATGCTGGGAGGAATCCAGTTCTGATCATTGCATGCTGCTGTTGCTCCTGCTTAGCTGCTTCATTCATTTCTGGTCTTTGCGACCGCGTGGACTATATGAGGACCCCGCCAGGCTCCTCTGCCCATGGCAATCTCTAGGCTAGAATATTGGAGTGGGTAGCCATTCCCTTCTCCGGGGGATCTTGCTGACCCAGGGATCAAACCCGGCACTCTCATACAGCATGCAGGTTCTTTACCCCTGAGCCACCAGGGAAGCCCCTGATCATTGCATACTCCTGTGTGACCTCCTATACCCCGCATCTAAACCATGCAAAGCAAGAGCTTCCCACAGGTATCCCTGGGCCTTGGGGACAGCGTCGTGGGCAGCCCCGGGGCCCCCAACCCCTCTGTGTTCTGCTGCAGTGGAACTTCCCTCTGCTGATGCTGGTGTGGAAGCTGGCTCCCGCTCTCTGCTGCGGGAACACCGTGGTCTTGAAGCCGGCGGAGCAGACCCCCCTCACCGCCCTCTACCTGGGCTCTCTGATCAAAGAGGTGAGACGTCCCAGGAGAAAATGCTCTATGTTATCAGGAACATTCCCACTCCCAGGAGCCGGGCCACCGCCAGAGATGAGCCTGCCCTGCCGAGCCGGGCTGTGCGTGCCAGCGCCCGCTGGCTCCCGGCTGAGTGGGACAGGAATGCCTCCTGGTTTCACTTGGCAGCTGTTCCTCCCTGCTCCTGCTTGTGGCTGCTGAACTAGAAGGGCCTCCATTCCTCCCCCTGATCCTAATAAGAATGCTTCATTCTAATGATGAGCTCAAACCTGTGGTCTCTGGCCAAATGTTTTGTCTAGAGAATTTGCAGGTCGCTTGAGAGGTGATTTCTCCAGACCCTGTCTGTGTGGTGTCTGTCCTTCTCCTGGAGCTGTGACCCCCCAGCACCCCCAGAGGGGCTGCTACGAGCCCCAGCCTCCTCCCCAGTGCTGGCTCTCAGGCGTCTGTCCTCTCCCTGGCAGCCACCACTTGGGGAAATGAGCTGCCCAAAGGGCCACCTCTTCTGGACACACCTGGCAATGTATTTCAGTCACTCTGTCCCCAAACTGTATGTTGCAAAGATTTTTAAAAAAGAAACAGGAAGAAAAGAGGGATGGGAGGAAAGGTCCATTCATTTCATCTCTTAGCCAGGCCAATATGACCGGGAAGTGAAACATATGCTGTTTAGATGTAAGGCTGCAGAGCCAGCAACTGATCGGTTTTCCACTCTCTTCTGACCGGTGATGTGGGACCTGATGACATCATATAATTAGACTTACAGATTCTAAAGTCACAGTTGTTTAAAAAAGTGTTTAGGAAAACTGAAGACTCAAGTGCCATGTCCTAAAATCTTGCATTTCTGAATTAATGCATTTTATAATAACAAAGAGAATTGCATCCCCCAGTGGAAGAGCATTCCCCCCACCCTCCAGCTCATTTGCGCTGCTCTCAGTTAAGAAAAAGCACCTAGCAGGTGCAATGCACCACGTGAATGAAACATTGCTCCCCACCTTCAGGATGTAGTAGCTCTCAGAGTGACCCAGGTTTCACTGTTAGGGACTTTGAGGGAGTGAGACCGTGTTGCCATTTGGAACAGTGACGGGACAGATTTTAAACAAATAAGTTGAAGCCCAGGAAGTGTATTTTGCAGATGCTTCTGAGCCTGGGGGCTGTGACCAAGGTGTCCCTGCTCCGTCAACACACAGACAGATATAGACTCACAGAGAGAGATCCATACCGACTCACGCACACGCAGACAGACACACACACACGCAGACACACACAGAATGGTGCTCTGCTACAAGGCAGCTGCCGTTTTGTTCAGAAGCCCTTTGGGGTAGGCAGGCCACCTGGAAGAGAGGTATAGGCCTCACCCCGTCCCACCCACTCACTGGCTGACTGGGTCTGGCCCTGGAGAGGTTGTCAGACCCAGGCCCAGGTTTCCAGGTGAGGCTGCCACTCTGCTCAGGGACCTCGCCCAGCCATGGCTCTCCTAACCTCCTCTTCTGAACACCGTCTCGATTTCCTTCCAGGTGGGATTCCCCCGGGCGTGGTGAACATCGTACCAGGATTTGGGCCCACAGTGGGAGCAGCAATTTCTTCTCACCCTCAGATCAACAAGATAGCCTTCACTGGGTCCACAGAGGTAACTCCTTACCGGCCGGGGGGTAGGGGGGCCAACAGCTGTCGCTGGGAATTTTTCCTTTAGAGGCTAAACTGTGATGCGTCCCTGTGCTAAATCTGACTCCACTTTAGTACATAGCAATAAAAAAAAAAAAAAAGTTACTGATCCAGTTTCCGAACTAAATAAATATCTAATTTTTCAAAAGCTTCAGAAGAAAATACTGTTAGATAAGATAAAAATGTGAAATAGCCATGGGATAAACTGCATAATCAAGGTTAAAAATAAGCCTCGGGTGACTGGCAATATTGTAGTACTGATCACACATTTGAAAGTGTCAACTTTGGATTCAGAAAGTCCATTTTGAAGTAGCTGCTTAGCAACTACTATTTTTATGAGCATTCAAGGACATACTTTGCAGTATTTTGTATCTATACTATATGATGTTTTATGGCCATTACAGTAAGGAAAGCTGGGCCATGATCTATTGCTAAAGCACACACACAAATAGTAAACGGCAGGAAAGTATATACCACACATACATATATACACACACATATATTGGAGAAGGCAACGGCAACCCACTCCGGTGTTCTTGCCTGGAGAATCCCAGGGACAGGGGAGCCTGGTGGGCTGCCGTCTATGGGGTCGCACAGAGTCGGACATGACTGAGGCGACTTAGCAGCAGCAGCAGCATAGTCTGATATATATATGTATTGGAGAAGGAAACAGGAACCCACTCCACTATTCTTGCCTGCAGAGTTCATGGACAGAGGAGCCTGGTAAGGCTATAGTCCATGGGGTCACAAAGAGTCAGACACCGAATATATATATATACACACACACACTACTAATAAAAAGGTGTGTGTAGAGAAATAGAAATTTCCTGGAAAGACTCCCAAGAAATTCTTACTGTGGCCTCCTCAGTACGTCCTGGTGCATTACAGACGAGGGGAGATAAAATCTTTCCCCTTTAATTTATATGCATCTATGTGTGGAATTATTTCTAATGAGAAAGTGCTTCTGTACTTAAAAAATAGATGGATAAAATCTCCCAGGCAA
>SJXQ01000010.1:32976-59745 GCA_006408695.1 Aepyceros melampus | reverse complement strand
TCCCAGGCAATAAGCATTCCTATCTCTTCTAGTTTCGTCCAGCGGGGGTCCCCAGCCCCTCTTCTGTGGCTGGAGGACAGGACCCTCAGGTGGGGACAGAGGGGTGGGGGCAGAGAGGGGCCCTCCGCAGTGGCTCCCAGGTCTCCCGTCTTCTCCCAGACAGGGGGCACGTCCCTGCCCCCGCTGTCCTCTCTCGGGACCGTGGGGCCGCCCGTGGGGTCATCTGGGTTGTCCTGGCGCACCGGATCTGAGTGCCCTGGTTCATGCCGGCACCCTCCCCTCAGCCCTGGGAGCCCAGCTCCGCCTCCTGCTGGCTGTCTGGTCCTAGGCCCCTGTCCCCCCTGGCCTCTGAGCCTGCCGGTCCTGAGCTGGTGGCCCCAGGACGAGGCGCTGCTGAGCCAGGCCCCCTCCAGCGGTGTAGGGGTGACGGGCACACACGGGAGCTAGGGTGGCACAGCTTGCAGAGTTACCACGGTTACTTCATGGAGAACCCGTTCTCTCCATGCCCCCGGGGCCCTCGGTCGTGGGGTGCGTTTCCAGAGTATGGGCACCTTCCTGCCCTGCAGATCAGGTCCCTGTTTCTCTAGCCCTTGGAGGTCCCTCAGATCAGACCAAAGGACCGCGCCGAGCAGCCGCCCCTCGGTCCCTCGGGCGAGACCGGCTGCTGCTGGCGGTAGGCGGCAGGCGAGGTCAGCTCTGCCGCTGGCCGTGGGTGGCCGTGGGCGAGCCACGGGCCTCTGAGGCTCCGGTCTACCCCTGCGGGGAGCCGCTCAGAGCCAGGATTCCAGCGGGTCATGGTCGGGTCCAGGAGGACACGCTGCGAGAGCCCAGGGCCTGCTCAGACTGTCCTGCCACTTCGGCTCTGTCTGAGGCTTCTCCCGTCTGGTTTTCACCCCGAAGGTTGGGAAGCTGGTTAAGGAGGCGGCCTCCCACAGCAACCTGAAGAGGGTGACGCTGGAGCTCGGTGGGAAAAACCCCTGCATCGTGTGTGCTGACGCCGACCGTGAGTCTCCCCGCTTCCTGAGTCGCAGCGGCCTCACTCGGTCCACAGCCTTCTCCTCATTTGCTTGCCTGAGCCAGAACCAGTTGCGGGAAATAGGCACACGCATCGTGGGGATGTTTCTCCCCCTCGGGTTGCCACACTGTAAATAACAGGCAGACGGAGACCCGAAGGCCAGCTTTGCTGGAGGTGGGAAGCTGCCCTGCAGGAGGGCATGTTTTATCTGTAGCCACAAGGGCCGCCTGTTTCTGCCCTTTGAAGCTGAGTTTTCCTTCCCTGTCCATGCAGAGCTGGGGCCGTAACCAGTGGGTCTGGGTCTTCTTGAGAGCCCCTGTGTGGGGTGGGGGGAGGCCAGGAGGCGGGGACGGGCACCCCCACAGGCATTCATCACTCTGCCCTCCAGCTCAGTGCCCCCCGCTCCACTTGCTGGCTCTCGAGGACTTGAGATGTTCCTTTCTTCTTTGTCTCAAACCTGACAAATCAGAGGCCCGTGGCAGGGGCCCTCAGGAGTATCCTGCTGGCTTGGGCGCTGTCTTTCCCTTGACTGCCTCTTCCCTGGGAAAGCCTGCCTGGCTAGCAGCTTATGTCTCAGGATACAACATTAAAGTAAGCACTATTCTGGGTTGCCGTGTCCAGAAGAGGGAAGAAAGGGCCACGTCGGGCCATGGCTGACCTGTTGGAAGGGTCAGCTGCTCAAGGTGTGATTTCCCAAGGACACCTAAATGCCTTTGCCTTGATGAGCACCTCCCCGCCTGCCCACTGGTGCCTGGGATGCCTTTCAAGCAGTCCGAAGCCTCCGTTCCATGGTCAGATACTGTTCCATGGTCAGATAAGGTTGGAATTGCGTTCCATGGTTAGATAAGGTTGGAATTGCGTTCCATGGTCAGATAAAGTTGGAATTGCACATTTCCCCGAGAAGAAGTGACCCTAGCATCGTTTCTGGCCCAGGTGTAGCAGTTCTGGTAGCACGGAGAGCAGTTCTGGTAGCAGTTCTCCTCCTCGCAGTGGGCTCCCGGCGGGGGAGAGGACTGGGCGAGGACTCAACGCCACCGAAGGAGGGGGAGCTGGGTGTGAAGACGGACTGCTCGTTTTCGCCTGGTTCGCTGCTTCCTACAGGAAGCAGGACCAGTGTTGCTAATGGTCTGTGCAGCCACGTGGGGCAGTCCTGGGTGCCGCCCCTCATGACCCACGTGCGGAGCTTGAGGCTCCAGTCTCAGAGAGCAGGACTCCTGTCGAGCCCTCCTGTGACTCCAGACCCTTCTGCCCGTCAGCGTACTCTCTTCCCTCCCAACCGGGAAGCCTGCAGCAGAAACACGGACTCCTGTCTGAGTGTTGGCTTGACAAGGGTCATAAACACCCATCTCCAATTCCTCGGCTGGGCAGTGCCTGTCCACAAAATTCAATCCTGGCATAGCTGGCATCCCAGGCGTCATATCAACAGTAACATGCCACTGTCTCCCAACACTGCAGCTGCCCGCCTCTGGGTGCTATCAGGAAGTAAATGAGCTGGTTTGGAGCAGGGGTAGTTTGAAGCTGCCTAGGAGAAGGTGGGGTGCAGGCAGAGACAGAACCTTGTGACGCTGTCCTGCTGCCACAGTGACTGACACAGAAGCGCTTGCTGGGTAGCGACGGCTCTTAAAGCCGAGAGCAGCCTTCCTCAGAGCTTCCCCGAAAGCAGAGCTGGCTGATGTGGACCCTCCGCCCACGTCCAGGGGGACCTGGCTCTGCTTTATGCAAAGGGAAGCTGCCCTGGAGTTGAGGGTGGCAGGTGGGGTGTAGAAGCCCCTCAGCGAATGTCAACAGCCTCTCTCCCTGAGCATCCTGCTAGTTCAGTCTGAGTGCCTGGTTTTATTTCGGTGTAGCTCTGCAGTGCAGATCCAGCCTTCATCAGGCAGAATCAACACATTTTTTAAAACCCTTTTAAGTCACACATAGTGTTTTCCTTTCATAAACTCCCCCTTGTCAGTCAAGGTAGAAAATTTCGGCCCCTTGAAAAATTCTCACCAACTGGTCAACATCAATACTTACAAAAGGTGATTTTATAGACCACTACTCCCCAGAAAAGGAGGGGAGGGATCTGTGGGCAAGGGAGATGGGGATATGAACAGTCTCTGGGCTCATTAGCGCAGTAAAGATGCTGAGACATCCAGCAGTCAGGGACCTATTTAACCCGGAACTCCCTGGACCCAAAAACCCCCTTTCCCATCCTCCGCTTTTGGGAAACGCTGAGCAAAATTAATTTCTGCACCGCAGCCATCCCGAGGCCTGTTTTCCCGTGTGGGCAATTAGAGCTGCAGCTGTCGCCCGTCAGGCCCTAACGACTTAATCGCTTCCTCTCCCCGCCGCCCCTCCCTGCAGTGAGCTTGGCAGTGGAGTGCGCCCATCAGGGAGTGTTCTTCAACCAAGGCCAGTGCTGCACGGCTGCCTCCAGGGTGTTCGTGGAGGAGCAGGTCTACGACGAGTTTGTCAGGCAGAGCGTGGAGTATGCCAAGAAGCGGCCGGTTGGAGATCCCTTTGACGTCAGGACCGAACAAGGGCCCCAGGTAACTGAGGCGTCACGTCCCAAGTGCATGTTGAGGGGTTAAGCAAACAGGCTTCCAGCTCTGCACAGCTCTGCTGCTCCCTGGCTTCAGGGTCCCTCTTGAAGCCAGGGCTCCCTTACCCACTTGCCTGCCCACTGAGGGCTGTTGTTCCAGTGCTGCCTGACAGTTCAGTCCCGTCAGGCCTTGGCAAGGTTATGAAATCAGAGTGGACACACAGACACTCAACTCTTCACGGCAGGTAATACTGAGCTCTGGGCCTTGGCAGAAGAGAGGCATTCCCGGTTCAGAGGCCCGTGTGCCTGCACCCTCCAGCCAGAGGCACCTCTTCTCTGAGCCGCAGTGTCCCCAGGAGAGAGCTGCAGGCAGAGGCTGCTTGCTTGGCTGGCCTCTCTGCAGAAGTGAGTCGGAAGCCAGGCTGAAAGGCAGCAGAGTGCAGGTGGAAGTGGCACCTGGAGTCAGAGGCTAGCGGTCTTTGAGCCTGTGGGAATTACAGGATGAGATGACCATCAGAATCCCAGGAGAAAGGGCTCAGAGGATCGGGATACTCTCTGAACAGCAGGAACATGTCTCTGGCAGCCTGGTTTGCAAAGCTAACAACAGGATGGAAATGATCATAACCCCAAGGTTTAATAACCTCAGTAAGAGGGCACATCCTGTATCACTTTCTAATTGTGCAGGGCAGCAGATGGATAAATATTTAAAAGAGGACAGCCTAACCATCCCATGAATTATTGAAATGGAGCTCAGCAGTAACCCACTTTGCTTGTAGCCAAAGTCCTGCTCCAGCCAGGAAATTTCAAATCACATGTCAGGACTCACCCATTTGCGTCTGTCCCAGGAGCTAGCTACTCACCCACTGCAGCCCCATGTGTTTCCATGGGAAGCCATGAAACTGAGGACAAGTTTGGCTCTGGAATTTTGTGAAAACCACAAGCTCCTTCCAAACCTCAGTTTCCTCATCTGGAAGACAGAGCTATTGATGAATATTAAGGAAATTTCAAGGCATCTAATAAGTTTTTATTCTTTAAGGGGAGAGTCATTAAATGGCAGGCACTCTAAGCTAGGTGGAAGTGAAATACATGACTTCAAGCCACATCAATTAGGTCTTGCTTGACCATCCTTGGGGGGATGCCTTGGCTGGGGAGTGGGGAGGACCATGTGGAAAAGGTGTGTGTCTGGCCACAGCGCCCACCTCTGCCTTGGCCCAGCCCACGTGCTGTAGCTCTGGTGCCACGTGACCCTGGTGGAGAGAAATATCTCTACTTGTGGCCAACACTCTGCTTCCTGTCAGGCCTCAACCTCCATCCTAGTAGTGGCCAGTGAGACAAAGCCCAGCGTCCTTGGTTGAATTTCAGGTCTGCATATAGACGTGGCCACAAGTCATTACTGAATCTGCTGTGATTGTGAAGCTAATCCAGAATCCGTGGGAAATATGTGAGCTGATTCATCCTAAGGAATCCCTTTTACCCCATCATTATTCGTAAGTCTCTTTCCAAGGTTTCAGGCTTGACTTCTGAAGCCAGATATAGAAATCTCTTCCAAGAGAGTGGAATGGTGTTGATTTCAGAGTGCTTTTGATGCTGCTGTTGAAAGTCCTTTTGAAAACTCCCTTAAGCCGTCTAACTTCAGTGTGTTACTTAGGGATGCTGGTTTTTTTTCTTTCCTCCCAAAGTGCTTTTTCATCTACATTAATAAGATTTTATTTTGAGAGGATTTACAGCTGTCTAAATAGTCCTGTCTATCTCATACCAGTAAAACAACTAGCTAACCAGCTCAGGGTCCACTACAGGCAGCCAGCATGCTCCAAAATTATTCAGGTTTATTTGGCAACCGAGCAAAGAGATGCATGAACTCACACAGGCTACCTGGTGCAGGGCAGGGTCCCAAGCCCTCTCCACCCTCTCCTCTCAGCAGAGCTGCTCACTGCCTTGGCTGCCCTCGGGCCCTGCTTCTCTGTCTCTGGTGCCATGCTCTGGCATAGCCCTCACTTCGTAGCAGGTTCTTCTCCTGCACTGTGAGGCAGCAGCTGACATTCATGGAGGATTATTAGATTTAAACAACATATTCACACAGACTCACCAGGGAGAGTCAAATCTGGATGGGTAGAGTTTCCAGGGAGACCCAGTGCTGGCTGCAGGATAGATGGTCTTGGAGGCAGAACATGGTCAGCAGCCACTGAAGATCTGTAGTTTGTTGAAGCCCCACAAATCTCTTGGTCTCCAAAGAGGAGTAGAAAGCAATCCTGGCTTTTAACCCAAGACTTTGTTCACCCAGAGAGAAATTACCAGATTACCAGACCCGTTGTAATTTGAATTCCTTTTTGAGATGGCAGTACATACACATGGGGGGCTTACCAGGTGGCAGAGTGGAAAAGAATCTCCCTGCCAATGCAAGAGACATAGGAAAGATGGATTTGATCCCTGGGTCAGGAAGATCCCCTGGAGGAAGAAATGGCAACCCACTCCAATATTCTTGCCTGGAAAGTCCCATGGACAGAGGAGCCTGGCAGGTCACAGTCCATGGGGTCGCAAAGAGTCAGACACAACTGAGCAACTGAGCACGCATACACAAACACATGGTCAAAAGGCAAATACATGTAAAGGTCAATAGTGAGAAAGCTCCCTTCCGTTCATTCATAGACATGCTTATTACTCTTCCCTCCATGGGTATCCTGTGTACTTAGTTCTTAGGTGAAAAGTCTCCAGAATTTTTGTATATACAAGCAAAATTGAGTATGTATACAAGAATGTAATATGAATTCTGGTCTCCCAGAATTTATTTTATTTAGTTATTTTACCCCAGATACGTGTACACATACTGTTTTGCACCTTGGTTTTTATCCCCTAACAAGAAACTTGAAGAGCCTTCTGTACCATACCAAACCATGGGAACCTGCCTTGTTCTTTTCTATAAGTACATAGAATTCCACTGTATGAATCCAGCAGAATTTTAGAAACATGTACTGATAGGTATGTGGGTGTGTGCAATCACGTAGTGTGCCACAGAGTATGTCATTCTGCACATGTGCAAGGAAATCCACAGGACAAATTGCCCAAGTGGGATTGCCAAGTCAGAGCACATTTGTAATTTCTATAAGCACTGCCAATTTACCTTCAAAAAGGATGAACCAGCTCATGCTCCCACCAACCTTGTATGAGCCTGCCTGTTTCTCCAGCCTTACTAACACAATATGTATGGCGTTTTGCCCATCTGATAGTTAAAAATGACATCTCATTTGTTTTCAATGTACATATATCTGTTATGGATTTCCCAGGTAGCTCAGCTGGTAAAGAACTCGCCTGCAATGTGGGAGACCTGGGTTCGATCAGTTCAGTTCAGTTCAGTCGCGCAGTCGTGTCCGACTCTTTGCGACCCCATGAATCGCAGCACGCCAGGCCTCCCTGTCCATCACCAACTCCCGGAGTTCACTCAGACTCACGTCCATTGAGTCCATGATGCCATCCAGCCATCTCATCCTCGGTCGTCCCTTTCTCCTCCTGCCCCCAATCCCTCCCAGCATCAGGGTCTTTTCCAATGAGTCAACTCTTCGCATAAGGTGGCCAAAGTACTGGAGCTTCAGTTTTAGCATCATTCCTTCCAAAGAAATCCCAGGCTGATCTCCTTCAGAATGGACTGGTTGGATCTCCTTGCAGTCCAAGGGACTCTCAAGAGTCTTCTCCAACACCACACTTCAAAAGCATCAATTCTTCAGCACTCAGCCTTCTTTATAGTCCAACTCTCACATCCATACATGACCACAGGAAAAACCATAGCCTTGACTAGACAGACCTTAGTCGGCAAAATAGTGTCTCTGCTTTTGAATATGCTATCTAGGTTGGTCATAACTTTTCTTCCAAGGAGTAAGCGCCTTTTAATTTCATGGCTGCAGTCACCATCTGCAGTGATTTTGGAGCCCAAAAAAATAAAGTCTGACACTGGTTCGATCCCTGGGGTGGAAAGATCCCCTGGAGGAGGGCATGACAACCCGTTCCAGTATTCTTGCCTGGAGAAAGTCCATGGACAGAGCAGCCTGGTGGGCTACAGTTTATGGCATCTCAAAGAGTCGGACCCGACTAAGCAACTAAGCACAGCACAACAGCACAGCACACAGCATAGCACATCTCTTATAAGGAGTGGAGGGGAACATATTAATATTATGTTTCAAGGTCATCTATGTTTCCTTTTCTATCAACCATGCGTGTTGCATATTTCTCACTTGTACTGCTGATCATTTTTTGTCACTTATAAGAATTCTTTACATCCTAGAGAGATTAGCTTTATCTATTATGTGACTTGTCAGTTTTTTCCAGTTTGTTGTTTTGCCCATGACTTTGCTTATTGTGCTTTTGCCTTCTTTTTTTACTTAGTCAAAATTATTAATCTTTTCTTCTTGGCTTCTGCATTTCAAGTCATAGAAAGGCCACCAGCACTCGTTTTACTTTTTATGACTTCGCCTTTCATGATTAAGTCTTTGATCTATTTGGAATCTATCCTAGTACAAAGTGTGAGGTATGGATCATGTTGGTATTTTAACACTGAATCCACATTTCATCAAATGACTAGAAAGGGGCTTGCATGGTTTGTGCCCACTCTTTCAAAGAAAACCAGCCTGTGCCTCAGGGACAGAGTCATCAAATGCACCATTCAGTTCAGTTCAGTTCAGTCTTTCAGTCGTGTCCAACTCTTTGCAACCCCATGAATCACGGCACACCAGGCCTCCCTGTCCATCACCAACCCCTGGAGTTCACTCAAACTCACGTCCATCGAGTCAGTGATGCCATCCAGCCATCTCATCCTCTGTCGTCCCCTTCTCCTCCTGCCCCCAATCCCTCCCAGCATCAGAGTCTTTTCTAATGAGTCAACTCTTGGCATGAGGTGGCCAAAGTACTGAAGTTGCAGCTTTAGCATCATTTCTTCCAAAGAAATCCCAGGACTGATCTCCTTTAGAATGGACTGGTTGGATCTCCTTGCAGTCCAAGGGACTCTCCAACGTCACAGTTCAAAAGCATCAATTCTTTGGCACTCAGCTTTCTTCACAGTCCAACTCTACATCCACACATGACTACAGGAAAAACCATAGCCTTGACTAGACGGACCTCTGTTGGCAAAGTAATGTCTGTGCTTTTCAATATGCTATCTAGGTTGGTCATAATTTTCCTTCCAAGGAGTCAGTGTCTTTTAATTTCATGGCTGCAGTCACCATCTGCAGTGATTTTGGAGCCCCCCAAAATAAAGTCTGACACTGTTTCCACTCTTTCCCCATCTACTTCCCATGAAGTGACGGGACCAGATGCCATGATCTTCATTTTCTGAATGTTGAGCTTTAAGCCAGCTTTTTCACTCTCCTCTTTCACTTTCATCCAGAGGCTCTTTAGTTCCTCTTCACTTTCTGCCACAAGGGTGGTGTCTGAGGTTATTGATATTTCTCCTGGCAATCTTGATTCCAGCTTGTGCTTCATCCAGCTCAGCATTTCTCATGATGTACTCTGCATATAAGTTAAATAAGCAAGGTGACAATATCCAGTCTTGACATACTCCTTTTCCTATTTGGAACCAGTCTGTTGTTCCATGTCCAGTTCTAACTGTTGCTTCCTGACCTGCATTTAGGTTTCTCAAATGGCAGGTCAGGTGGTCTGGTATTCCCATCTCTCTCAGAATTTTCCACAGTTTATTGTGATCCACATAGTCAAAGGCTTTGGCATAGTCAATAAAGCAGAAATAGATGTTTTTCTGGAACTCTGTTGCTTTTTCCATGATCCACAGATGTTGGCAATTTGACCTCTGGTTCCTCTGCCTTTTCTAAAACCAGCTTAACATCTGGAAGTTCATGGTTCATGTATTGCTGAAGCCTGGCTTGGAGAATTTTGAGCGTTACTTTACTAGCATATGAGATGAGTGCAATTGTGCAGTAGTTTGAGCATTCTTTGGCATTGTCTTTCTTTGGGATTGGAATGAAAACTGACCTTTTCCAATCCTGTGGCCACTGCTGAGTTTTCCAAATTTGCTGGCATATTGAGTGCAGCACTTTCACAGCATCATCTTTTAGGATTTGAAATAGCTCAACTGGAATTCCATCACCTCCACTAGCTTTGTTCATAGTGATGCTTCCTAAGGCCCACTTGGCTTCACATTCCAGGCTCTAGGTGAGTGGTCACACCATCATGATTATCTTGGTCATGAAGATCTTTTTTGTACAGTTCTCCTGTGTATTCTTGCCACCTCTTCTTAATATCTTCTGCTTCTGTTAGGTCCAGACCATTTCTGTCCTTTATCGAGCCCATCTTTGCATGAAGTGTTCCCTTGGTATTTCTGATTTTCTTGAAGAGATCTCTAGTCTTTCCCATTCTGTTTTTTTCCTCTATTTCTTTTCATTGATCACTTAGGAAGGCTTTCTTGTCTCTCCTTGCTATTCGTTAGAACTCTGCATTTAGATAGGTATATCTTTCCGTTTCTCCTTAGGTTTGCTTATTTTTTTATTCAAATTTGCTTAAGTTGAGCCACTTTTTTACTTGAAAGTCACAGCTACAGCAAACCTATCTAACAAAACTCTGTCTCTCCCAGCCAGAGAGAAAGGGATTTACAGCAGATTCATGGTAAGAACAGGGTTCCCGTGGACTTGGTAAGAAGGACCATTTTGGTGGGGAGAGCACTTCCCCACCTTGACTCTCCCAGAGAGGTGCCCTTTGCCAGCTGGTTGAGTATAGCATCCACAAGCTGGATATTTATAGAGTACACTCCAGCCGAGGAGACCCCTTAAACAAAGTGGCAGAAAGTAGAGCTCTTCTGATGAGCTGGCTCCCCACCAAGCAGGAGCAGCCTGTCTACCCCCTTGAGCCTCTATTTTGTGTCCACGCGTGATGAGTAAGGTTGTCAGCATTATTTATCACTTCTCTGCCCTGTGGATGGAGAATTCCAGTAAGTATTACACTCTGATCTGTGGTGCCCTAGGAGCAGTGGGCAGCTTTGCCAGATAAAATACATGGCAACTAATTCAAATGCTGAAGCTTAAGCTCTGATATTTGGCCACCTGATACAAAGAGCCAACTCATAGGAGAATACTCTGATGCTGGGATAGATTGAGGGCAGGAGGACAAATGGGCAACAGAGGGTGAGATGGTTGGATGGCATCACCGGTTCAATGGACATGAGTTTGACCAAAGTCCGGGAGATGGTGAAGGACAGGAAGCCTGACATGCTGCAATCCATGGGGTCACAAACAGTCAGACACAACTTAGCAACTAAGCAAAAACAACCCAGTTCAGATAAACGGTGGATACATTTTTAGCATAAGTATCTCCCAAATATTGTTTGGAATTTGCTTATACTTTAAAAATCATTTCTTGTTTTTTTAGAAATTCAAATTTAATTGGGTATCGTGTGGTTTTATTTGCTAAATCTGACAACCCTAGAAAGATTCAAGAGTTAGAACCAAGAATATGACTACTTCAGATTTTGTTTCACCCATGGATTTGCTTAAGAGCATGGCTTCCCTGAGGGCTAAGCAGGTAGAGAATCCGCCTGCAATGTAGGAGACACAGGAAATGTGGGTTCGATCCCTGGGTTGGGAAAATCCCCTGGAGAAGGAAATGGCAACCCATTCCAATATTCTTGCCTGGAAAGTCCCATGGACAAGGGCGTCTGGTAGGTTGCAGTCCAGGGGTTGCAAGTCCAGTCGGACTTGACTGAGTGACTAAGCACACAGCACCCATGGAGGGGGTCAGATGTATGAATACACTCATACCTGGAGAGGATGAGAACAGCCCATCTCTCCCCTGCCCCAGAGAACCTAGCTTTGTGCATTGGAGCTACATTTGCATACAGGGCACATCTGGTCCATGAATTTTGTCTCTTGGCTAGAACATAATGAGGTCAGCCACCACATAGGAGGCTGTTGGACACATACGCTGGCAGCCAGCATCCAGAAAGAAGCCAGGCTTACCTCTCTCTGTTTTACAGATTGACCAGAAGCAGTTCGACAAAATCCTCGATCTGATCGAGAGCGGAAAGAAGGAGGGAGCCAAGCTGGAATGTGGGGGCTCTGCCATGGAAGACAGGGGGCTCTTCATCAAACCCACTGTCTTCTCAGAAGTTACGGACACCATGCGGATCGCCAAAGAGGAGGTCAGGGGGCTGAGAGGAAAACCGTGCCCTGTGCTGAGCTGGGGGCCTGGGGGCGGGAAAGGGGCTGGGCCTTTCAAAAAGAGCCTTCTCCAGGGCCAAAGGATCCCCGAAGCCTTTGGGAAGGGAGTGTTTTCCTTGCTCTGCCATCTTTTCCCTCTCCTCTGGAGTCCTCTGGGCAGCCGTCCTGCCCCGGGACCCGTGAGCTCTGTGTAGAGCTTGTCCTAACCCCCACTCCCATGCCTTGCTCATCCTCCCTGGGAACAGCAGTCCCTCTTCTGTGCTCTGACGTGTCCTCAGGTTAGCTGGGGGTGGAGAGCCATTGCAGCCTGCGCTCTTATCAGAAACTGAGCCAGGGATTCAGGGCCCAAAGCTGCATTTACTCCCCCAGACCAAACCTAAACGGCAACTGTTCATCCCAAAGACCTGTCCTGACTAGAAGTCTCTTAGTAGTTGTCATCGGCATCCTTGGAGTGGTGGAAATTAGGGTAACTCCCGTAAGAGTGTAATTCTGTCTTTTGGGGCCACTGTTAGCTAGCTGGAAGTGGTTCCCACCTGGGTCCAGGTGCCTGGACCTCAGGCTGTGGCATTTTGGGGGGCATGTGAAAGAGGGAATCACTGCAGAGTCTTGCTGGTATGAGCTGTTTATACACGTTCTTCTTGGGATTTCGGGGGGTTACTGACTGTACCGTGATGGCGTGAGACTCAGCTGTCTAGCCTCCGTGAGGGAAGCTCCTTGGGAACCAGGGAGGTATTTTGGCAGGCTGACACTGTCCTCCTGAGCTGTGGTGCTGAACACTGAATCCATTACAGGCTCCTTTCAGAATTACCTCTGAACGTTCAGCCTGTAACTCTTTCCCTTTTATTTGCTATGTTGCAGATGGTGGGAAACACGGCCTCATTCCTTCCCCTGGGAATTATTAGGGAAACATTTCAGGGCATCTCCCTTGATGGAACACACAGCACAGAGAGGCCCGGGCCCGCAGTCTGTGCCTGCAAACACCCTTCACAGTAACTTTCCAGGGATGACTTTCAGAGTTGTCTGTGCGTCCCAGCACGTGGAGGCTCCTCTGAGGCTGGGACCTCTAGATGCCCTGATCACAGTGAGAGGGCTTCCACCCAACATAGTATTTTGATAGTTATTTTTTACTTTTGTTTCAGTTCAGTTCAGTTCAGTCGCTCAGTCGTGTCTGACTCTTTGCCACCGCATGAATCGCAGCACGCCAGGCTTCCCTGTCCATCACCAACTCCTGGAGTTCACTCAGACTCATCAGTCTTTTCCTTCAGATTTCAACCATCCCACAGCTAAAAAGAATGCTTGGGTGCTGTCCTTCACTCATCCTCTCCCATGGGTGTGAGCACTGGGTGTGTGAAAAGAGCATACGTGAAGGAGGTGCCTGCTCAGGGCACGCATGCTTCACTCTGCAGCCTCTCATTGCCATCCTTCCAATTAATCATAGATTTTTGGACCAGTGCAGCCAATACTGAAGTTCAAAAATATTGAAGAAGTGATCAAAAGAGCAAATAGCCTTGAATATGGACTCACGGCAGCTGTGTTCACAAAAAACCTCGATAAAGCACTGAACTGGCCTCCGCATTAGAGTCTGGAACTGTCTGGTAAGTAGAGCGTGAGTGCCCAGCCCCCGAGCTGCCGGCCAGCCAGTCTCCTTACCCTTCTGCGAGCAGAGAGCTTTCCGTCCTGCGTTATGCACCACACACGTCTGAGCACGTTGCCCCCTCCTTGTGACCACCTTCATCATCTCTGTCTCACAGCTGAGGGACTCGAGACGCAGAGAGACTCTGACTTGCCCGGGCTCACACAGCCAGCACACGGCAGAGCAGAGCTCAGAGCCAGCCATGCAGCTCTGATGAAGCCGGTGCTCTTGACCACTGTGTTGGACCTCCCCTTTTTATTCTAAGAGCAGCGCATGTTCTTGTGCAAAGTATGGATGAAAGTGTCTCTTTCATCCGCTGATGACACTATCCTCATTTTAAAGATAATCTTAGAAGATAAATGTGAATTGGAGGCCAAGAAGCAGGAGAACTTTGAAATGAGTCCTGTCTCATTTCAGAGCTGATTCTTACCCCTCAGCAAAATTCGCCTTTGTCTTTTTCTCCCCTTGTCACTTCCTTCCTACCCCTGTGAGAAGATTTATACTTCACAATATTCAAACTTTAGTTTCTGGTGGTGAGAGCAAGAAGGCAGAGATTGAAAACACGGCTTTCCTGGTATAAAACCTGTACAGAGACCATCGCTTCGGCAATGCTCTGCACCCAGCACCAAGTGCCCGCAGCACTCAAGGGCTGGCCAGGTCCTCTCCCGGTGACCACGGGCGCCTCTCTATTCTCTTTCCAGGATCAACTGCTACAATGCCATATATGCACAGGCTCCGTTTGGTGGCTTCAAAATGTCGGGGAATGGCAGAGAACTGTAAGTGTTCCTGTCACTGCATGCCTGTCCGCAGGGCCGACGGAAGACTCACTAGGTCTGCAGGGTAGTGGCGGGTGCTTGGTCCAGAGCCCTGCCCTGTGCCCGTGAGTGCCAGCCTGGCTCAGCTGTACCCGCGGGCTGGTGGTCCTTTCCCTCTGGGCTGGGCTGGCGCCCCACTTCTCTCCCTCTCCCCCTGCCCCACCTGCACCCTCCTGGCCCAGGACCGACCTCCAGCCTCAGCGACACCCAGCACCCAGCCCACATGGAGCTGTGCGGCAGGTGCCTGAACCTCCGCATGAGGACAGGGCAGGGCTGGGAAAGCCCGCGGCAGGGAGGGTGGGCACTCTCTGTGGTCAGGGTGTGGCCCTTCTGCCCACTAGCAAGGTCTCAGGACAGACCCTGGGGTCTCAGGCATTTCCTTGGAGGGGTTCTGCAACATGCTGAGCCTCTCAGCCTGTCACGCTGCGCGCTCCTTCACGGTTCCCTTCTGTCTTGCCCTTTGGGAGGCCGAGCCCTATCCGCCTCGGCTGTGGTCTCCTTTATCGGGCCCAAGATAAAAGGCCCCACCTCCTGATTTCTTCACATGAAGGGCTGGCAAATTTCAGGCAGACACACACGTGCAGTCCATCGCAGGTGGGTACTGCTGCCGTCCCTGTTTTTAGATGAGAAAACTCAGGGAAGTCCTGTGCCTTCCCCAGTTCACATTGCCAGTAAGTGACAAAGTTGGGACTGGACTCTTTTTTATTAATTTGTGTACTCACTTACTCATTAGCCGTGATGAGTCTTCATTGCTGCGTGGCCTTTTCTCCAGCAGCGGCTGGTGGGAGCTACTCTTCATTGTGCTGTGCGGGCTTCTGACTGCAGTGGCTTCCTTTGGGCATGGGGCTCCGGGGCACGTGCTTTGGTAATTAAGGTTCTAGAGCACAGGCTCAATAGTGTGGCATTGGGCTCGGTTGCTCGGTGGCATGTGGGATCTTCCCGGACCGGGGATGCAACCCACGCCTCCTGCCTTGACAGGTGGGTTCTTTCTATCCCTGAACCACCAGGGAAGGCCCTGAACCCTTAAACCCTGCACACCGCAGGGCCTTGCTCCCCTGGGCTCCCCTCATCTGTCTCCTCAAGCTACTCTTCATTGTGCTGTGCGGGCTTCTGACTGCAGTGGCTTCCTTTGGGCATGGGGCTCCGGGGCACGTGCTTTGGTAATTAAGGTTCTAGAGCACAGGCTCAATAGTGTGGCATTGGGCTCGGTTGCTCGGTGGCATGTGGGATCTTCCCGGACCGGGGATGCAACCCACGCCTCCTGCCTTGACAGGTGGGTTCTTTCTATCCCTGAACCACCAGGGAAGGCCCTGAACCCTTAAACCCTGCACACCGCAGGGCCTTGCTCCCCTGGGCTCCCCTCATCTGTCTCCTCTGCGCTCTGGCCTCAGCCAGCCCCCCAAGGCCTCCTCTAGGGGCCAGGTGCAGCCTCCACCCACAGCAGAAACTTCAGTCCCCGAAGCAGGTGTCCTTGGGTTCAGAGCTGCAGGAAGGGTGTGTGGGACCCACCTGATCCTAGGCAGCTGACTCCTATCCTCTGTCCACTCCCTGCTTTGCCGGCCTACATCTCCCCACTCCTCCGTGGTTCTGCCTGTCTGCTGCAGGACAGGCCCGGTGTCTGCTGCACCCAGTCCATGTACCACCCTGCTGATTAGCCGCAATGGGGACTTTTGTGGGTGTCTGTTTTTTTGACCCTTGGCATATATTTTTCCCAAAGCTTTTGACAATGTACTTTAATATAATCCACAAGGAGCCCAGAAACTGGCTCGAAAACCAATCCCCACTTCAGTTGTCTCTAATTAATGTCTTCACGTTGCAGTAAGTTCCTCTTTTCCATGTGGAGCCCCGTGTGGTGGATTCCATGGTTTTCCCCGTCCCCAGGCTCCTGGCTCGGAGGGCTGTCCGCTGGCCACCCACGGGCCGCTCATCTCTCCCCCTGCGCAGATCTGGGAACAAAGCCTGCAGTTTCTCCTCCTGGCTGTTTTTCTTAGTTCTTTGTTTAGCTTTGCAATACAATAAGGGGAAAAAAATCCACAGTGTAGAGACACGTGGAAAGTCAAGGCTTCCCTCCCTTGACCTTCAATCCCGTTTGTTAGAAGTAACCACTGTTCCATCATCCATTATGTTCCTTTTCTGCATTTGTTCCTTGTTCACTGGCATATATTTACTGAGCACCTTTGATGCCCTGGGCACATGCTGGGTGCTGAGCACACAGCGGTGAACTCTGTAATCAGCAATACCAGCGCCCCAGTGTTCTGGTGAGGTCCAGTGGCAGAAAGACTGGGCTTATGGATGGCCTTGAGCCCCAAGGTGGTCAAAACTGGGTGAGAAGCCACTTAGAAAATGCCACAGTGGGTCAAACAAAAGTGACAAAAACTTGAGCAGGGCAGTGAGTGCAGGAATAAAAAGAATTAAGTGATTCATCCGCTTTGTCTTACAAGAGTGATTTCATATTGGACTTACTAGTTACGTGCTGGTTCAACATGATTTGATCACTTGGTTTGCTTTTCTTTATGAAGCTGACAAATCCACTACTTTGAATTTTTACACTGTAACACTATGCTCCGTTCAGTTCAGTCACTCAGTCGTGTCTGACTCTTTGCGACCCCATGAACCACTGCACTCCAGGCCTCCCTGTCCATCACCAACTCCCAGAGTCCACCCAAACTCATGTCCATTGAGTCGGTGATGCCATCCAACCATCTCATCCTCTGTCGTCCCCTTCTCCTCCTGCCCTCAATCTTTCCCAACATCAGGGTCTTTTCAAATGAGTCAGGGTCTTTTACTGGAGTTTCAGCTTCAACATCAGTCCTTCCAATGAACACCCAGGACTGATCTCCTTTAGGATGGACTGGTTGGATCTCCTTGCAGTCCAAGGGACTCACTGCACTCCAGGCCTCCCTGTCCATCACCAACTCCCAGAGTCCACCCAAACTCATGTCCATTGAGTCGGTGATGCCATCCAACCATCTCATCCTCTGTCGTCCCCTTCTCCTCCTGCCCTCAATCTTTCCCAACATCAGGGTCTTTTCAAATGAGTCAGGGTCTTTTACTGGAGTTTCAGCTTCAACATCAGTCCTTCCAATGAACACCCAGGACTGATCTCCTTTAGGATGGACTGGTTGGATCTCCTTGCAGTCCAAGGGACTCTCAAGAGTCTTCTCCAACACCACAGTTCAAAAGCATCAATTCTGCACTCAGCTTTCTTTATAGTCCAACTCTCACATCCATACATGACTGCTGGAAAAACCATAGCCTTGACTAGGCGGACCTTTGTTGACAAAGTAATGTCTCTGCTTTTTAATACGCTATTTAGGTTGGTCATAACTTTCCTTCCAAAGAGTAAGCATGTATTAATTTCATGGCTGCAGTCACCATCTGTAGTGATTTTGGAGCCCCCAAAAATAAAGTCAGCCACTGTTTCCACATTTATCTGCCATGAAGTGGGACCGGATGCCATGATCTTAGTTTTCTGAATGTTGAGCTTAAGCCAACTTTTTCACTCTCTTCTTTCACTTTCATCAAGAGGCTCTTTAGTTCTTGTTCACTTTCTGCAATAAGGGTGGTGTCATCTGCATATCCGAGGTTATTGATATTTCTCCTGGCAATCTTGATTCCAGCTTGTGCTTCTTCCAGTCCAGCGTTTCTCATGATGTACTCTGCATAGAAATTAAATAAGCAGGGTGACAATATACAGCCTTGACGTACTCCTTTTCCTATTTGGAACCAGTCTGTTCCATGTCCAGTTCTAACTGTTGCTTCCTGACCTGTATATAGGTTTCTCAAAAGGCAGGTCAGGTGGTCTGGTATTCCCATCTCTTGAAGAATTTTCCACAGTTTATTGTGATCCACACAGTCAAAGGCTTTGGCATAGTCAATAAGCAGAAATAGATGTTTTTCTGGAACTCTCTTGCTTTTTCTATGATCCAGCGGATGTTGGCAATCTGATCTCTGGTTCCTCTGCCTTTTCTAAAACCAGCTTGAACATCTGGAAGTTCATGGTTCATGTATTGCTGAAGCCTGGCTTGGAGAATTTTGAGCATTACTTTACTAGCATGTGAGATGAGTGCAATAGTACGGTAGTTTGAGCATTCTTTGGCATTGCCTTTCTTTGGGATTGGAATGAAAACTGACCTTTTCCAGTCCTGTAGCCACTGCTGAGTTTTCCAAATTTGCTGGCATATTGCGTGCAGCACTTTCACAGCATCATCTTTTAGGATTTGAAATAGCTCAGCTGGAATTCCATCACCTCCACTAGCTTTGTTCGTAGTGATGCTTTCTAAGGCCCACTTGACTTTGGACTCCAGGATGTCTAGCTCAAGGTGAGTGATCAGACCATCATGGTTATCTGGGCCATTATAATCTTTCTTGTACAGTTCTTCTGTGTATTCCTGCCACCTCTTCTTAATATCTTCTGCTTCAGTTAGGTTCATACCATTTCTGTCCTTTATTGAGCCCATCTTTGCACGAAATGTTCCCTTGGTATCTCTAATTTTCTTGAAGAGATCTCTAGTCTTTCCTATTCTATTGTTTTCCTCTATTTCTTTGCATTGATTGCTGAGGAGGGCTCTCTTATCTCTCCTTGCTATTCTTTGGAACTTTGCATTCAAATGGGTTTATCTTTCCTTTTCTCTTTTGCTTTTCGCTTCTGTTCTTTTCACAGCTATTTGTAAGGCCTCCTCAGACAGCCATTTTGCTTTTGTGCATTTCTTTTCCATGGGGATGGTCTTGATCCCTGTCTCCTGTACAATGTCACGAACCTCTGTTCATAGTTCATCTGACAGTCTATCAGATCTTTCATATTTCAAGGTTTGGTACATTTTCTATGCATACAATGGATGTAAACGTGTATTTATTTTTTCTGTTTTCAAATGATTTGAAAGGAAAATACTTGTGCTGTTGAGTGGGCTTTGGCTATGCTATCTTTTTCACTGGTGGGCTCCCATGACTAACTTTGGTGCTATTTCCAAGGAGTTTTGCTGCCTCAGACCCGCTGATGTTCTTATGTGCATCAGGACTGTGCCTCATTCCTTATGCACTTGTGGGAAATTGTTTTCAGAGGAAATTCCCCAAATCAGGTATCCAGCATAGGAAATATGGGCCCCTCACTCTTTTGGTTTGCATTTCTTTAATGGTAAGGGATTGGCACCTTAATAACACCTATTGGTAATCTTTATTTTGTTTTCTGCAGACTGACTGTTCATATCTTTTGTTGATTTTTCCATTTTTTTTAAAAAGTTGGTTTGTAAGAGTTCTTTGTGCTTTAAGGGAAACAGCACTCTGTTTCTCACAGTGTTGTAAATGTAATTTTTTCTAGTTTATAATTTGCCTTTGGGCTTTTAATGGAGTTTTCTGCTCTGTAAAAGTTGGACTTAACATTCTGTATATGGCTTCTATGTTTCGTTGTGTTTAGAAAAGAATTACAAAATAATTCACCCAATATCATGGGTCCTTGAATTTGGTTTTAGGACACTACCAAAGAATCTCAATGACACATTAGCAATAAAATAATAATGTTACTTTCTACTATTTACTTTTTGCCTAGCACATAGTAGGCAAATTTGTTCTATTTGAATCAATTTAACTATAAGGAGGTGATGGTATTCCCATTTTACAGATGATAATATTGAGGCTCAGTGAAGGCAAAAAACTTGCCTAGACTGCATAGATCCAAGGCTGTAGTTATCCAACTTGAGCTGCATCAAAACCCAATGACTTGTTAATCCTCTTGCTGTTAAAACACATATTTCTGGGTCCCACTCCTAGCTTCAATAGATGTATTAATTTTCTATTGCTGCTATAATAAATAATCACCAAATTTGGGGCTTAAACAACATAAATTCATTATCTTACGGTCCTGAAGGCTGAAAATCTGACATGCTCTCCCTTAGCTAAAATCAAGATGTCTGCAGGGCTACATTCCTTTGTGGAGACTCTAGGGAAAGAATCTATTTCCTTGCCTTCCCCAGCTTCTCGGGCCTCCCTCCCATATCCCTTGGCTGGCAGCCCCTTCCTTCATTTCAGAGCCGGTGGTGCTGCATTTCTCTGAGCTGTTCTGTAGCTTCACCATCCTCTGAATCTCTTCTGTCTCCCTCTTCCTCCTGCAAGGGTCCTTGTGATTACTCTGGGTCCACCCAGATAATTCAGGATACACTCCCTATTTTAAATCAGCTAGCTAGCAATTTTAACTCTGTCTGTAACCCTAATTCCCCTTCATCATATGATATTTTCGAAGCTTCAGTAACTTGTGATCAGGACACCTTGAGGCGGGCATTATTCTACCTCCCACAGAAGGTCTGGGGGCCGTGAACCTCTGCATTTCTAGCAAGTTCTGATGTGAGGCTGATCTGATGGTCAGGGAGCCACACTTGGAAAAGCATTGGTTTAAGGGATGAGATGGGGTTCTGTCTTGCATGTTTCTAGCGGCAAAGCCTCAGTGGCCCCCTCAACACTTACCTCTTTTCCTAAACAGGTACACATTCTTATTTCCATAATGGCAGAGCAAGAGTTGCAGAGATTTTTAAATCGATCCAAAGCCACCTCTCAGTTCTGGGAAGGGGCCCTAAGCATGATTCATGGAGCCTGAGTCGGGTCACTGGGCTCTGCAGGACTTCAGGAAGGGACACATATCAGAAACATGGACTCAGAGGCCGTGGACTCCCTCGTGTCCACTCTGCTAACGTCCGTGTCCCTGCCCGGGCCTCATTCTTCTCACAGCTGGTCCCCAGCTGTACTCTTCAAGGCCAGCTCCAGGTCCTTCCTAGCCCTGCCTTTCACGGACGCTCTGGCCACAGCCCAGTCAATAGCTTCAGGCCTCTCTCTTGTCTCTTCCAGCAGCTCCAAATTGCCTGCAGAAGTTATAAATCTGCAGAAGTTATCCGTCTACTCCTCAGCTTGCCCATCCCTCACCGCACAGGCTCTCTCTGCTCTCCCCTCCATCCAGGGAATTCATCACTTTTTTTTAAACCCCCTTCATCCTTTGAAGGCAAATCCTTAGTCCTGAATATTTCAAAAGCATCACACACACAGACACACACGCACACACAAAACTTGGCATTTAACCTTCAGTTACACATCCAGATATTTAAACTTACTGATGGTCTTACAGCCCTTAGACTCTGTTAAATCCCCATTTTTTGGTCTTTTGCTCAGACTCCAGACTGCCCAACAGAGTACTCGCCTTTGAAGCTTAGAACAAAGTTCACGCAGAGAGTCTAAGTGCCATTTTATATCTCACTCTTTTCTGTGATCACAGAGGTGAATATGCGCTGGCTGAATACACAGAAGTGAAAACTGTCACCATCAAACTTGATGACAAGGATCCCTGAAGGAGAAGCAGGTTCCTTCTTCAAACATCTGACAACTGAATGTGGCCGATTGAACTTACTGAAGAAAAATCTACATTCTTACCTTCCTGGGATACTTTCTTCTGGAGACTTTAAATCTGCTGGATTTGAATGGGTTTTGTTTTCCTCTTACATTTCTTCTTTATCAACAGAAATGTTGTGTGTGAAATTGCAGTCCTGCCTGGGCTTGGGACTAAGGGCCATCTCTGTTTTCTGCTTTCCACCAGATCCCTGGGGCGGTGAGGAGGTTCAGGGCACTGTCAACAGGAGTGGTATTTGAAGTATTGAGCTGTCATTTTAAAATGCTCTGTTGACTCTAACTCCAGTAAGGATTTGGAAAAAAAATTCCCTGTATGTTCTGCAAACAGGACTCTACCTGTGGGTTCCTCATGATTACGTGCCCACAGAACAAGCCCCTCCGACTGCTCAGTAGGAAGGAATAGCACTAAGTTAAAAAAAATTTTTTTTTTAAAACAAGGTTGGGACGATCTGATGTGGGGAACTTTGGGGAAGCAAGTCCTGAAGGCCCTGGTGTGAATGGTCGTCAAGGACTGCATGTTGACATTGACCATGGGACTCAGCTTAAAACCAATACAGCCTTTGGAATATGACCAAATCAACAACCGTAAGAGCTTATCTAACGCATGTCATGCCTACCTTAATCAAGGCAGGAAATGTCGCGAATGTCACCATCACTGCTAAAGACCCAGTGCTCTGACAGTACAGATTCTGGGATCATTAAGTCCCACATTTTACTAATGAAAGCCATAATTTGCTTTTCCCGGTTAGGCATTTCTACCACTTGCATTGATTTATGATAAATCTATGTAGTTTTCCTTTTCTCCAGATGGGTTATCAACATTTTAGATGAGAAAAACATATACAACTGAAAAGACTGCTGTTGTAATACAGCTCTGGTTTTACAAAGTCCTGTTTTGATATTAATTAGTGAGTAATTAACAAATAACATCTGAACTTTATGGAGGAACTGGGTCTGCTACTGGAGTAGCTGAGCACTGCACTGACAGGTTGATAAGTTTTCTTTTCCTCTTTGTTTATCCAAAGGATGTGCAATTCCAAGTGTCAGCCTGGAAAACTGAGTGTCCCACAGAGCTTTAAAAACAAAACCAAACTGCAACTGTGTTATCCAGATACTTTTACTATACTAACTTGTACTTTTCTAATGGTGCTTATGTTTGAGAATTAAGTTATGTTTGAGAATTAAGTTGGGGGGGGAAGAATAATAAAATGGAGGTCTATGTCAAAACCAGTGTTATGTATAGAGAAAGTCTTATGTGAAGTGAGGTTATCATTCCTGTTGGAAATATGCAATATGCAATTCACCTTCTCTCAATCAATTAACAACACATCACTTAGACTACCAGTAACTTGTTAAATCAGGATTTGACTTCATATGCTGAATTTTCAGGATTTTATCTCAAGTAACTAAAGACATTAACCTTGATAGTAATACATTAGAGGGTTCTTATTCTTTCATTGTACAATAATGCCTTTAATATGATGCTACATTATTTATAATTGGTAGAGTTAATGTATCTTTTTATAGTTGTAAGTAAACAGAGGTGATGTATTTAACCTTCTGTAATATACTGTATTTAGAAATGGAAATCTATATAGCATTAGACTTTAGTTCTTTTAAGGTTTGCTCCTGTGGTATGGTTTAAAAAAATCTATTGGCTTGAGAATTCTGACCCTAATTGCAGATTGTGTCCAACGATGCAATAACTATAAAATAAAATCAGATATTTGAAAAAAAAACTATGTTTTTTCATTTGAAGACCAGAAGACCCCTTTTAATTCTGTGACTGGCCTTTCTTTTCCTTAGAACTTTGGTACAAAGTGACTTACAATAAAGTGGTTTCAATCACGTAAGGATAAAATTACATTTGCTCAAGCAATCAAGTCCTGTGCTTACCCTGAGTGGGAAACTCACTTTGACGGTTCTGGGGGTGGGTGAGGCAGCAAGCTTGGCCTCAAAGGCTCTGCATCTTGATTGGTGAAGTTAAAGCTGTCATTGAGCTTACCGAGTCCCTTTTTATCGTCAAGTGATGAGGCTGTGAGTGTGAATGTGGGGAAGGTTGCTTGGGGACTCAAGGAAACACCGCATGCTGCAACTGTGTGCACAAGCGTTCACGTTTGTCCCTTTTCTCCGTGAGGATCTCTGGTTTGTGTCTAAATTACCTAGAGTTTCTAAGGCTTCAGACCAGTAAGCCTCAGTCACTGAGGTTAGATGAAGAATATTTCTGTACTTGGTTAGGTCCACCGTGTTCAACCATGCCTCTCGTTTTGAGTCCATTTCATTTTGGTCATGCAGAGGCGAGGTTCCACCCTTTAAGAGAAAACTTGAGGGAGCCTTGGATAAGATCCATCTTAACTTATGCACTTGTGTATGCTTGAATGCATTTAGAAACCTTCCATTTCCCAACCAAAATGTGAGCAACAAATTCAAGGAAAACAGCATACCCTTTGCTTGTCATTACCATGACAGGAACCATTTTGAGGACATACACTGTGGCTGTGCTGTGTGTATGTGTGTGTGCGTGTGTGTGTGTACAGTGCCTTTTGGGGTGGGGACACTAAGTTGGCACATTCTCTAAAAGCGGACCCTTTGAAACACCCAAGCTTCTCCCGATGGCAGGCTAAGCCCTTTTGAAGTTCTTGCTCCTATCCTGTCTTGATAATAAGGGACATTTTTTTAAGTGTCCCAGGAGAAATATCAGTGGAAACTGAATACCCAGCTGAAGGGAGGTGACTAGAAACTGAGGGCCTATTATACAGAGTGAAGTAAGTCAGAAAGAGAAAAACAAATATCATATATTAATGCATATATATGAAATCTAGAAGGACGGTGGAAAGGATGCTGGGAAAGGTTGAAGGCAGGAGCAGAAGGGGACAACAGAGGATGAGATGGTTGGATGGCATCACCAACTCCATGGGCATGAGTTTGAGCAGACTCTGGAAGATGGTGGAGGACAGGAAAGCTTGCTGTGCTGCCGTCCATGGGCTCACAAAGAATCAGACATGACTGAGCAACTGAATGACAACAAAAAGTATGATGCTGATGAGCTGTTTGTAGGGCAGCAATGGAGACGCATAGAGAACAGACTTGTGGGCACAGCTGGGAAAGTAAAGAATTGAGAGTAGCATTGAAACATATACTTTACATATGTAAAATGAATAGCCAGTGGAATTTGCTATATGACGCAGGGAACTCAGACCCTTTGGTCTGTGACAAGCTAGAGGGGTGGGAATGGGTGGGAGGTGGGAGGGAGGTTCAAGAGGGAGGGGATGTGTGTATGCAGCTGATTCATGTTGATGTGTGGCAGAAACCAACTGAATGTTGTAAAGCAATTATCCTCCAATTAAAGAAAAAAAAAACTACTACACCTTCAAAAGGCAGAAAGGGTAGCTCAGGCAGGTAGCTTCCGATTGACCCCACCGTGAAAGTGAAAGTCGCTTGGTCCTGACCGACTCTTTGCAACCCCATGGACTATTCAGTCCATGGAATTCTCCAGGCCAGAATACTGGGGTGGCTAGCTGCTCCCTTCTCCAGGGGATCTTCCCAGGTCTCCCGCATTGCAAGCGGATTCTTTACCGTCTGAGTCACCAGGGAAACCCCTCCCTGCCTCCATTACCTACTTAGGATAAAACTTAGAAAGTGAAAGTGAAAGTGTCTCAGTCGTGTCCAACTCTTTTTCTCCAGGCCAGAACACTGGAGTGGGTAGCCGTTCTCTTCTCCAGGGGCTCTTCCCCACCCAGGGATAGAACTCAGGAATCCTGAGCTGCAGGCGGATTCTTTACCAGCATTCCAACATGAGACGTTGGTCAGCGGGGGTTAAGAAGCATAAGGAAATCTTAACTGACCTGTAACAATCGCCTCATGCAAACCTGTAAGTAACGCATGCCAAGGATAAGGTTAAATGCTGGGATACAACCAGCTCGAAACAGGCCACCTATGTGACAAGTTCTTTCTACCTTGGACACATTTCTAAGCGGATGGCAAGCTCATTTAAAACGGGCTTGTCCTCGCCGTCGTGGGCCGCCTCTGGCCCCTGGTCCGCCAGTCACCTGGCGCGCGCTTCCTCGCGGTCCCGCTAGATGGCAGGACCGGGCGCCTAGGGGTGGGGGTGGGCGCCGCGCCGCGATCGCCAGGCTCACTCGGCACCGTGGACGCCACGCCCTGCAAATTATTAGGGACTTTTCGGTAGGGCCATACTGCCGCCTTTGGCATATTGGGATTAGAACCGCGGTGATGAAGGCAGGATTGCAGAACTGCACCCTCCCTTTTGGAGGGGCGTGTGGCCTGCGAGAGCCGACGGGGCAGCCTCTTGGGCGCAAAACTCAGCTGCCCCGTGGTCCCGTCTTCGAACAGGGACCCAAGGAACTCGTCCGTGGTGACCGCTCAGAGTGTCTGCGAGGTCATGGAGGCGGGAGCTGGCTGCTGCTGGCCGGCTTTTGTGAAACGACAGTGAGGATGCTGGCGATTTGTCTCTGAGCCTTGGGATAAACCCTGGGCATGTGCAGAACCATCCGCTTTTTCTGAAGTCTTCTTTCTCTGGTGGGCACGTGGAGCCCAGTCTAAAGCCTGCCCGCCCGCATGGACGTACAGCATTATGATCTGTCTTTGGATAATGGCCTTAATTGTGGGTACATCTTTTTATTAGGTTGAAATATAAATTGCCTACACTGCAGCAGGTTTATCTACCACCGCCACCCCCAAAATAGACCCAGACAATTTAAAATGATTGACCAGTGATATCTTTGTATGTGTCCATAATTTAGTAAATCCATGTGGTGGAAGGGTTGAGGTTTGCAAACTATTAAAGTTTTACATTTCATACGTCTAGTCTGCTGTATAAAAAGTTGTACACAAACGAATATTCCTGTCTTTTGAGTATTTACTGCCTCCATAGACGAGTCCGGAGTTCAGCAGCGGATCTCGCTGCTGAGCGGAACAGAGGGGCAGGGAAAGCTGGGCTGCGCCGAGAACCGACCAATCTCGCCGCTGAGACTGCCCTGCCGGAGGGCAGGGGACCCAGACCTGGAGGAGACCGGCGCTGGGGGCGCCTGCGGACCCCGTGGCCTCCGGGGTCTCGGTGAGGGAAGCCGGCGGGCGAGCGCAGGGGCTTCCCGCGCGCGCTCTGCGGAGGCCTCTCGGAGGCCGCCCCTCGCCCCGCGCGCCCCGCGCGCCACCCGCCCCGCTCAGGATTGAGGAAGTGAGTCTGGCCCGGCCCGGCCCCCGGCGCGCGGCCGGAGGCTCCGCGGAGGAGG
>SJXQ01000010.1:0-24928 GCA_006408695.1 Aepyceros melampus | reverse complement strand
TAGAGTGGAAAAAGAGAGCAAAGTGACATGAAATATACTGGAAAATTCTGTCCTATGGCTCAGCATTGTGGAAATTATGAAGGACAAAAGCGTGCCTATTCTCCAGGAGTCAAAAGGTTCCGTAATGGCAGGCAGGTGAGGAGCTGTGTGGAGGCCCTGCCCCAGGACCCATGGGGAAGAAATGGGCCCTGTCCCGCTGGCAACAGGCTGCTTACGTGGCTTGGCAGTCAGGCATGGGGCCCCTCCTGGCCTCCTCTACCACTTAGCTGGCCTGAGGGCAGGGACTGAGGGCAGGGACTGAGGACGGGGACTGAGGACGCTGAGTGAGGGCAGGGACTGAGGACACTGAGTGAGGGCAGGGACTGAGGACGGGGACTGAGGACGCTGAGTGAGGGCAGGGACTGAGGACACTGAGTGAGGGCAGGGACTGAGGACGGGGACTGAGGACGCTGAGTGAGGGCAGGGACTGAGGACACTGAGTGAGGGCAGGGACTGAGGACGGGGACTGAGGACGCTGAGTGAGGGCAGGGACTGAGGACACTGAGTGAGGGCAGGGACTGAGGACGGGGACTGAGGACGCTGAGTGAGGGCAGGGACTGAGGACACTGAGTGAGGGCAGGGACTGAGGACGGGGACTGAGGACGCTGAGTGAGGGCAGGGACTGAGGACACTGAGTGAGGGCAGGGACTGAGGACGGGGACTGAGGACGCTGAGTGAGGGCAGGGACTGAGGACACTGAGTGAGGGCAGGGACTGAGGACGGGGACTGAGGACGCTGAGTGAGGGCAGGGACTGAGGACACTGAGTGAGGGCAGGGACTGAGGACGGGGACTGAGGACGCTGAGTGAGGGCAGGGACTGAGGACACTGAGTGAGGGCAGGGACTGAGGACGGGGACTGAGGACGCTGAGTGAGGGCAGGGACTGAGGACACTGAGTGAGGGCAGGGACTGAGGACGGGGACTGAGGACGCTGAGTGAGGGCAGGGACTGAGGACACTGAGTGAGGGCAGGGACTGAGGACGGGGACTGAGGACGCTGAGTGAGGGCAGGGACTGAGGACACTGAGTGAGGGCAGGGACTGAGGACGGGGACTGAGGACGCTGAGTGAGGGCAGGGACTGAGGACACTGAGTGAGGGCAGGGACTGAGGACGGGGACTGAGGACGCTGAGTGAGGGCAGGGACTGAGGACGGGGACTGAGGGCAGGGACTGAGGACGGGGACTGAGGGCGGGGACTGAGGGCAGGGACTGAGGGCAGCGACTGAGACGGGGACTGAGGGCAGGGACTGAGGGCAGCGACTGAGGACGGGGACTGAGGGCAGTGACTGAGGACAGTGAGTGAGGGCAGGGACTGAGGGCAGCGACTGAGGGCCGGGACTGAGGGCCAGGACTGAGGACAGTGGAGAACACTGTCTGCTTTCTTGCTGGGTCCGGGGGAGGACAGTGTCACCATGGGGACTTGTGTGGAAGCTGGGAATGCAGAGTCCATTACCTTCGACTCTGGATAAGGAGCCACTACTAATTCCGTGTGTGCTGGAGTGATGCACACCCCCGTGCCTGTCTTGCTTAGAGCCCCACTGGTGGTTAAATCTGTGTTTCCTCTTATTGAGTGAGAAGGTGTGAGGAGGCACTCCTGGGATTCACTCAGTGTGAGGAGGGCTCAAGAGCCTGCCCGTGGGGCTCATTAGGCCAGTTTTTAGTTCTGGGTTACCTCAGCTGAGTGGCTCAACGTCTCTGAACCCGGATCCAGACAGACACAGAATCTCGGTCAGATATGCCCGTCCGCGTTTATTCCTGGCCCACTAACCCAGGGGAGTCCTGGGGCCTTGCAGCATCCTGTAATCTGCAGCTCCGCTCCGCATGGCTCATCTCCTCAGAGCCCAGCAGGCTGGCGTGGTGCCTTCTTCCCTGCCAGTTGCAGAGGTGCAAGCAGTGAAAGTAGAAGCAAGCAGTGTCTCTTAAGGCTTTGGCTCAGACTGACAGGCTGTTGCCGCCATGCTCCACCCTTGGCTGAAACAAGTCACATAAAGAAGCCCAAGTGAAGAGCTGCCTCCATGAGGAGGCCGCTGCCAGGCTGTGGATGCAGGCAGAGGGTAAAAATTGGTGTCCGTCATTCCATCTACCACAATAGGGGGTGGTGGGCTCAATTCTTTAAAAAATATATCTTATTCATATATTTATATTTATTTAAGCAGCCAGCAGGGCTTCCCTTGTGGTTCAGCTGGTAAAGAATCCACCCACAATGCAGGAGACCTGGGTTCAATCCCTGGGTTCAGAAGATTCCCCTGAGAATGGAAAGGCTACCCACTCCAGTATTCTGGCCTGGAGAATTCCATGGTCTATAGTTCATGGGGTTGTGAAGAGTCGGACACGACTGAGCGACTTTCACAAGCAGCCAGCAGAGCCCTTTTTTCCTATGAACCTTGACAGGAAGCCCCAGCCCCCCAACAGCTAGCAGTGGGGTTGCTTCAATGGGCAGTCGTGGAGGGGTGGGAGTGGTGAATCTCACTGATGAAATGATCTTCGCCTTGAACCCAGAGCTCTGGAGGCCCTATTTTAAAACATTGCATGTTGGATTTCATTTTCGCAAACCAGAAATACGTGCACCAAGACCACAGCCTGGGAGCGGGTGACACTCAGAGTAGTGCAGTCCTCGGGGATTATAGCTTTCACTTGTCTGTAGAGCTTATGTTTTCTACAATGAGCACGTGTTCTTTTGTTCTTGTTTTGCATTACTTTTGCAGCCAGGAGAATAATGTTGCAATTTACTTAAAAAATTGCTAAGTACAGAAATTTTGTGATTAGGATCCAACCTGCATACCTCCTCCATCACTGGGTGCTGACTTCCAAGGTTAGATTTCGCTTTAACTGGCCTCTCTCTCATTCACTTCTTTCTGAGTTAAATGGGGCAATATTTGGCTTCAGGAATCTGCAGCTGTGCCTCTCACAGGGCTTACCCTCTTAGTTCTGTCCCTATTGGATGAATTTTCTGCCCCACCTTCTCCCCAGGGAAGTCCTGCCTCCCCAGTCCAACAGCTTCACCCCAGGAAAGATCCTTGCAGACTTAATTCTCAGCACTGCCTGAGGAAAACTGTCAGAAAGAGGAGCAGTGATACTCCAGTTATTCTCAATGTCGGAATAAAATTACCCTTTAAAAATCCTTGGAAGGTAGCATGCTTTGGAAATAATCTTACCATTATAGGAAAAGATCCAAACTTTAATAAAAATTAGTTAAAGAAAAACAACTAACTTTTTTACTTTTGGAGTTTTGGTAGTGGTCTTTTGTGTGTGTGTACCGGGTGTGTTTGTAGTGCTTCCACTTGTTTTGACTTGCGCGGCCCACCTTGTGCTTGTTCAGAATGGTTAACCCTTGCAGCGCCCATGAACATACCTGTGGTACCAGGCGGGCTATAGGCACCTATCCTGGGTCTGTGCAGCACGGTTGTGCCCCAGAAAGGCTCGTCACAACCGTATTTGCATTGTCAGCATTACTCCGGCCTTGGATACAGAGGGAACACTTGGAAAGTGTGGATGGGTCCTGAGTGCGTGAGCTGAGAGAGCAAGGGTCAGTGAGATCCCGGGCCAGGCCCTCGGGGCGGGCCAGTTTGACAAACAGGTCATTAGACATTCTTCTACATCTCCCTCACACTAGTCAAAGTGGAAAAACCTGTCCTGTCAGCTGAGGTTAGGGCTCCCGGAAGCAGAGAAGTGAGGAAACTTCCAGATAATTCTGGCCAAGAACGCTTGGTAAGATTCTTCAGGACCATGAGCCTGGGGGGCACTTGGACACCCGAGGGGGTCTCAGCCCTCTCCTCTCCGTGAGCTGCCCTGAGCTCTGCTGCCTGCTGCTGAGCACTGTCCTCCACTGGGCCCAGCATGGGCGGAAGAAGGAGAAGGGAACGTTCCAGAGGGCCCTCGAGTCCCAGGTTTTGACATATCTACTTCCAATGTCCTTTTCTTCTTGCTTTGAGTTTTTCAAATCTATATTGAAAATAACTTCTTAATGGAAGAGCCAAGTAGATTTGTCTGCCTTCTAGAAATAGAAATAGCCTAAATAGGAAGTGCCTCTTGTGTGGCCGCATGCTTCCTCAGTGAGCCTCGGGAGGAAATCCTCCAAGGGGCAGATTCCTGGTTTGGGTGCCTTTCTGAGCGTAACTGCCCACGCACGCCTTGGAGCTCTTCCTGGACTCAGTGTCCTGTTCATGCCTGCTGGGAGGACAGGGCCTTGCCAGGAAGGGATCTGGCTGCAGGAGCAGCTCTGGGCCGCCAGGGAGTGGCCAGGGTCCAGTCAAGAGTCCCTCACTGGGAGGTGAAGGGGAAGGAGGCTGAGTGCAGCCCAGATCTCTGGAGAAGTGGCGGTGGTGTCCATCTGTGTGGGAGCGGCTGACACAGCTGTGCTTCCTGCCGGTGAAGACCTGCCCTCTACAGAAGCTCTGAGTCTGATGGGGCTTTTACTATTAATCTGGATCTGAGGCTTAGATCCTCTGGTTATTTGTTCAGACTATGCTTGCTTACGTCTAGCATCGGGGAGCTGACTCTCAAATATTCGTGTGGGCTGCTCTGGTGGGAAATCAGTGCTGCTGAGGCCAGTCCTGTCTCTGCTGCCTCTGGCTCCACTGCTTAGGCTGACCAGCATCCCTTAATCCCTTCCTCGAAATAACTAAGTATCTCGCCCTTGGACTCCATTTTAATCTGCACGAATCATCCCACTGCCTTCAAGAAAGGTAGCCCACAGCACATTTCCCTCGGGTGTCACCAAGCAGAACTCCTTAAGTCTGTGGACTAATCATTAGGCCATGGCCGCCTGGGCCCAAGGAGAGAACGGCCTCCCACCCTCCCTGTCCCCGCTGCTATGCGTTTCTCGCAGAAAAACCAAACATCACACTCAGAGAGTTGGAGAACTCAGGTTTATTAAAGCCAGCCAGCCCAGAGGAGTTAACACTCCAAGCTCTGAGCTCCGAACAAAGGGGTTACAGAGTTTTTATGGACAGACTGCAATGGACAACACTAGCTGTTAATAGGCTGGTTTAAACTAAGGGATTTCGCATGTGCGGGAACAGCAGTCAAGATGGGCAAGGGGGTACCTGTCCTTTACATGGACAGGCATGATTAAGCAGGTTTGCAGGGGCTGGGCAATTGCAAAGAGCAGGACAAGGGTGAGTGAGACAAACTCCAGTTCCTAGTATTGTAAGGCCCACTTTCTGAGATTACATGACCTACGTGATCTAGACTTTACAAGGGGCAAGCTGAGTTACAGAGGCAGGAGGAGAAGGAGAAGGTTATGTAAAATTTTAACTTTTCCTCTTCAGGTTGGCTCTCTGGGGCATCGCATCCCCCACCCCATCCTCAGCAGCAGAGCCTGAAGCTTACCCAGAGCATCTTCCTTGTCTCTCCAATTTTTGTTTGTGCTTTAACTTCTCTGTGTCTTGGTACTGCAGTCTCTGCTTGGTCTTCCATGTTGCTGATTTGTCCTTTGGCTCTGTCCATTATGCTCTGTAGCAAACCTATTGTGTTTTATAGATCACCTCTTTCATTTTAATCTCCCAGCTTTTCAGCCAGTTCTTTGATATGGATGCTGCGTCCCTTTGTATCTCTCTAAGACGTTGGTCATATTTATTTTGAGGGCTTGTTCTTGCTATGTAACACTGTTTCTAGGTGGACATGGGCCCCCCAGATTCTGGAAAGCTAGAGCCCAAGATCCTGCTTAGGGGAGCTTAGGCACTGACTCCCAGATGAGAATAGTGGTTGCAAGTAGTAGCAAGTTTAATCATTAGCCAGTCCAGAGTTTGCCCACACGCCCTTATCTCGGTGACTGGGTTATTTGTGTAGGTTTTCCCACTGAGCAGTAATATAAGGGGAAAGCAAGAGGTGCAGGTTCTCAGATCTGGCAATACCTTGCCTTGCCCAAGCATTGTCACTGTCAACTGCTCACTTCCCCTTGGAGACTCTAAGGCCCAAGGGGGGAGCTGTAGTGGAATAGGCCTCATTCTCTCCTGCCGTGGGTGGTGGTGGGGGCGAGGGTGGCAGTCAGCATGCGCCCAGGGGCATAGGTGCTTGGCTCAATGGCAGGGAACTTAATTTAGCTTTGCGTGTGGGGAGATGGGGGTGGGGAGGGGTCTCTTCTTGCCTATCTGCAGCTGCCTTGCTTGGAGGCGCAGTTATCAGAGTTGGGTGCTTCTCCTTTATGATGTTAATCTTCCTCAAATGTTTGTGGGTATGTGGTTGGATGTTGATCTTTGTGTCTGGGATTCCCCAAAACTGTCTGTGAAGGCCATTTTGGTTAATGCAGGCTGCAGAGAGTTGGGCAGGGAGACTGCAGCAGGTTGCCCTGGGGGTACCCCTGGGTGTATGTCTTCTGGGTGGGGGACTACACAACCTCCCGAGTGTCAGCCACCACCTGAGGTTTCACACTTGTCTCTAGCACACAAGGGACGGGAACCTTGGCCTGTACTGCCTGGTGCAGACTGGAGAAGGGCTTACTGTGGGTTTTCCCTCTGCGCAGTACCCCTGCTGGTGGCTTTGGAGGCCTTACTTCCTAGGTGCACTCGGTGCAGCCTTGCAGCACTCCTGAACCTTGATCACCTCTTGCATAGTGGTTTCTGGCCCTATTAGGTCTCCTTGTTTTCTGTGCTCACATGGCTTGTTGAATTTGTTATGTATAGGAGTTTGTGGCTACAGTCAGGCCTCAGCCTACTGTCTGGATATTGTCTTCCAGCCTCTCCTTGGCATTTCCCAGATGTGCAATTTGCACAACCTTAGGAGAAACTGAGTGATGGTGTTAAAATCGTGGACTTTGCAGTTGGAAGGAGCCAGGTTCAAATCCTGATCTTTCTGTACCCCAGTCCTTATCTGTAACACAGAAATGGTTAGAATCTGTTTGCTAAGTACGCATGCTTGGTAAATCCTCAGTAAATCATATAGCCTCAGCTGGATCCCGTTTCTGTTAGTGAAAATGATGATATTATTATACTGATAAAAATGAGGTCCTTAAAAATGAGGATCTTTGATTTTGGGGGCTTGAAGCTATAAAAGGCATAGAATTTAAAACTTGACAAGTCCTCATTTTCAAAATGTGTTTATCACTGAAATGTGATGACCCCAATTTAATCATCAAAATTGTTTAAATTAAAACTGTTTAATTAAAGTTTTAGTTGAAAGTGTTTTCATTGATGTCGAAATCTTTCCTCACCTTATCTTCAGAATGCTTTTTTTTTGGCCAGATTACAAAATCTGTATGTCTCTTACTAAAGCTCGAAGTTCTAATATTCATGAGTATCCTAAATGTTCAGCCAAAAGCTATCCATAAGGAGTGCCTTGAACCCAGAGAAATAGTGATGGCTGAGTCAGGTTTTGATGGGCAAAGGGCCACAGTAGCAGAACCCAGGCTTCTTGGCATGTTGGGATTTCCAAGGAGTCGTGGCATTTCTTGCTTTAATAATCAGAACAGCACTCATAAAAATAAAGGGCCATATTTGTTGTCTGGTAAGGGTTGTATTAACCGAAGAAGTTTGTACTATGTTGGACATTTCCATGGAGGAATGTCCATTGAGTGGACATTTCCATAGAGGAAAATAGTGAATGTGACAATCACAGAGCAACTGTGTCCAACTCAGCCACAGGCTACAAACCTAGCCACAGGGGAGTGGGGCGCCCAGGAATGTAAACTCTTACTCAGACTGAAAATCTTCTCTTCATTTTTGTCTCAGGGCAAAAGGGTGAGGCTGCAGGCGTTTGCTTCTGTTAAGCATTATCTTTTAGGCAGATACATTTGTGGTGCTTGCTTTTAATTTTTCAGAGGCCACTTTGTAATCACCCGTGGGGTTCCTTTCAAATCCACGTGTTAAATACATCAACTCATAACTCTGTGAGCTACAGAGAACCCCTTAACCTGGCTTTTTGCTTTTTTGTGTGTGCCTGCTTTGAGATTTAGAAGGCAGATGGCAGTCCCAGTTTTGACGCAAATCAGCTGGAGTCAATTTTTGTTGTTTGAATTCGAGGGTGTGTATCTCTGCCTGAAGACATGCAGAGGAAAAGGCAGAGTGAATGACTTCATGTATTTTTCCTTGCCAAGATCCTAAAACTTTAGTTGTTTGAATACAGTCATACTACTCAACAACCATAGTGACAATTTACAATTCTTTGGTTTTTACATCCTTCCAGATTGTCTTTGTATGTATACAAGCAAAACAAATGTAGACTCATGTTTTCCCTCTTTTACAGAGTGGGTAGCTGATCACACACACTGTTCTGTGCCTTGCCTCTTTCTTTCACACATTCATCATCATTCTTTTGACAAATGCATAGCATCTATTGTATTGTACCTCAGTTTATGTATTTATTTATTGTATTATACCTCAGTAAGCAGTCCCCTCTTGGAGAAGGCAATGGCACCCCACTCCAGTACTCTTGCCTGGGAAATCCATGGGCAGAGGAGACTGGTAGGCTGCAGTCCATGGGGTCGAGAAGAGTCGGACACGACTGAGCGACTTCACTTTCACTTTTCACTTTCATGCATTGGAGAAGGAAATGGCAACCCACTCCAGTGTTCTTGTCTGGAGAATCCCAGGGACAGAGGAGCCTGGTAGGCTGCCGTCTATGGGGTCACACAGAGTCGGACACGACTGAAGCGACTTAGCAGCAGCAGCAAGCAGTCCGCTCTAATGGACCTTTGGGCTATTAATATTTAGGTATATAACGAATAATGCTGTTGGATGTCTTTTCACACATATACAAGTGTATCTACACAGTAAATTCTCAAAGTAATGGGCCAAAGAATGTGTGTGTGCATGCGTGATAAGTCGCTTCAGTTGTGTCTGACTCTGTTTTACCTCGTGGACTGTAGCTCGCCAGGCTCCCCCATCCATGGGATTCTCCATGCACGGGATTCCCCAGGCAATAATACTGGAGTGGGTTGCCATGCCTTCCTCCAGGGGATCTTCCTGACCCAGGGATGGAAACTGTGTCTCTTACATCTACCTGCACTGGCTAGTGGGTTCTTTACCACTAGCACCACCTGGGAATCCCCAACAGGCCATAGAACATATGCTTCCAAGTCACCCTCCATGGGAATTTTCCCTGTTTGCCTCCACAGTGTGTGTGCTTGCCTGTTTCCCTATAGGCCTGACTACAGTGTTGTCAAATTTTTGGTTTTTCCTAATCTGCTATGTGAAAAAAAGATGTCTCGGTATAGTTTTGATATGCATTTATCTTAAGATGAGTGAGACTTAGCATGTTTTAGTGTGTGTGAGCGCTGGTTATATTTACTTTTTTTGAGCTCTCTCTTCATATCTTTTCCTTATCAGCCTCTGGGACCTTTCGGTCTTTCTTTATCTTTCCTAGGAGCTCTTTACATTGACATTGCATGTAGTGGGTAACTAAATCCCTATCCAGACTCACAACCGCGGAAGAATTGAAATGAGAACTTTGAATGTCCAAGGGGCTTCAATAGAAAAGTTTTGCTTTTTTCTTAATTATTGAATTAATATAAATTAAATGTACACTGTCTTGGGAAAGTAATGATAAATACACAGGGCCATATAAAGGAACCTTTAAGACTTAGGTTAAATAAGTCTTATTTAGATTTAATGGAGAAGGAAATGGCAACCCAATCCAGTGCTCTTGCCTGGAGAATTCCATGGACAGAGGAGCCCGGTGGGCTGCTGTCCATGGGGTCACACAGAGTCAGACATGATTGAAGAGGCTTAGCATGCATGCATGCATTTAGGTTTAAGTAAATCTAATAAGGGCTAAATATCCAAAATGTATAAAGAACTCATAGAATTCAATATAAAAAGAAAACATGATTTAAAAATGGGCAGAGGACCTAAACAGACATTTTTCCAAAAAGACATACAGATGGCCAACAGGCACATGAAAATATACTCAACATCACTGATCATCAGGGAAATGCAAATCGAAACCACAATGAGATATCACCTCACACCTGTCAGAATGGCTATCATCAAAATGTCTACAAATAATAAATATTGGCTAGGATGTGGAGAAAAAGGAACCCCTGATGCACTGTTGGTGAGAGTGTAAATTGGTATAAACATTACGGAAACAGTATAGAGTTTCCTAAAAAAATTGGAAATAGAACTGCCATATGATCCAGCCATTTCACTCCTGGGTTTATATCCAAAGAAAATGAATAGATTTATTCAAAATAGATTTATATCAGAAAATTCCAATAGATATATGTACCCCGATGTTCACTGCAACATCATTATTTACAATGACCAATATATGAAAACAACTTAAGTGTCCATCAACAGATGAGTGGATAAAGATGAGGTATATATATGTATATTCTTGCCTTGAGAACACCATGAACAAAATGAAAAGGCAAAAAGAGACAACAGTTGTGGATGTGTCTGGTGGAAAAGGTAAAATCTGATACTGTAAAGAACAATATTACATAGGAACCTGGAATGTTAGGCTCATGAATCAAGGTAAATTAGACAGGTCAAACAGGAGATGGCAAGAGTAAACATTGACATTTTAGGAATTAGTGAACTAAAATGGACAGAAATGGGTGAATTTAACTCAGATGACCATTATATCTACTACTATGAGCAAGAATCCCTTAGAAGAAATGGAGTAGCCATCATGGTCAACAAGAGTCTGAAATGCAGTATTTGGGTGCAACTTCAAAACCAACAGAATGATCTCAGTTCTTTTCCAAGGCAAACCGTTCAACATTACAGTAATCCAAGTCTGTGCCCCAACCACTAATGCTGAAGAAGCTGGAGTTGAACAGTTCTGTGAAGACCTACAAGACCTTCTAGAACTAACACACAAAAAAGATGTCCTTTTCATCATAGGAGACTAGAATGCAAAAGTAGGAAGTCAAGAGATACCTGGATTTAACAGGCAAGTTTGGCTTTGGTGTACAAAATGAAGCAGGGCAAAGGCTAACAGCTTTGCCAAAAGGACACACTGGTCACAGCAAATACCCTCTTCCAACAACACAAGAGAAGACTCTACACATGGACATCACCAGATGGTCAACACCAAAATCAGACTGATTATATTCTTTCAGCTAAAGATGGAGAAGCTTTATACAGTCAGTAAAAATAAGACCAGGAGCTGACTGTGACTGAGACCATGACTTCTTCTAGCAAAATTCAGGCTCAAATTGAAAAAAGTAGGGAAGACCACTGGATTTCCCTGGTGGCTCAGGCAGTAAAGAATCCATCTGCAATTTGGGAGACCTGGGTTCAATCCTGGGGTTGGGAAAATCCCCTGGAGGAGGGTATGGCAATACACTCCAATATCATTATTTTTTTTAATACTACAAATTTACATATATTTTATTTATTTATTTTTCTGTTTGAGAGATGTCTTTTTTAAACTGGAGGCTAATTACTTTACAGTATTGTATTGGTTTTGCCATACATTGACATGAATCTGCCACGGGTGTACATGTGTTTCCCATCCTGAACCCCCCACCCACTTCTCTCCCCATCCCATCCCTCAAGGTCATCCAGTGCACCAGCCCTGAGCATCCTGCCTCATGCATCAAACCTGGACTGGTGATCTGTTTCACATATGATAATATACATGTTTCAGTGCTATTCTCTCAAATCATCCAACCCTCACCTTCTCCCACAGAGTCCAAAAGACTGTTCTTGCATCTGTGTCTCTTTTGCTGTCTCGCATATAGGGTCATCATTACCATCTTTCTAAATTCCATATATAAGCATTAATATACTATATTGGTGTTTTTCTTTCTGACTTACTTCACTCTGTATAATAAGCTCCAGTTTCATCCACCTCATTAGAACTGATTCAAATGCATTCTTTTTAATAGCTGAGTAATATTCCATTGTGTATACGTACGACAGCTTTCTTATCCACTTGTCTGCTGATGGACATCTAGGTTGCTTCCATGTCCTGGCTATTGTAAACAGTGCTGCAATGAACATTGGGGTACATGTGTCTCTTTCAATTCTGGTTTCCTCGGTGTGTATGCCCAGCAGTGGGATTGCTGGGTCGTATGACAGTTCTGTTTCAGATTTTTAAGGAATCTCCACGGTGTTCTCCATAGTGGCTGTACTAGTTTGCATTCCCACCAACAGTGTAAGAGGGCTCCTTTTTCTCTGCACCCTCTCCAGCATTTATTGTATGTAGACTTTTGGCTAGCAGTCATTCCGACTTCTGTGAGATGGTACCTCATTGTGGTTTTGATTTGCATTTCTCTCATAATGAGTGGTGTTGAGCATTTGAGTGAACTCCAGGAGTTGGTGATGGACAGGGAGGCCTGGCGTGCTGCGATTCATGGGGTCGCAAAGAGTCGGACACGACTGCGCGACTGAACTGAACTGAGACTTTTGGATAGCAGCCATTCTGACTGGTGTGAAATGGTACCTCATTGTGGTTTCTCTCATTTGCATTTCTCTGATAATGAATGATGTTGATTGAGCATCTTTTCATGTGTTTGTTAGCCATCTGTATGTCTTCTTTGGAGAAATATCTGTTTAGTTCTTTGGCCCATTTTTTGATTGGGTCATTTATTTTTCTGGAATTGAGCTGCAGGAGTTGCTTGTATATTTTTGAGATTAATTCTTTGTCAGTTGCTTCATTTGCTATTATTTTCTCCCATTCTGAAGGCTGTCTTTTCACTTTGCTTATAGTTTCCTTTGTTGTGCAGAAGCTTTTATTTTAATTAGGTCCCATTTGTTTATTTCTGCTTTTATTTCCAATATTCTGGGAGGTGGGTCATAGAGGATCCTGCTGTGATTCATGGTGGAGAGTGTTTTGCCTGTGTTCTCCTCTAGGAGCTTTATAGTTTCTGGTCTTACATTTAGATCTTTAATCCATTTTGAGTTTATTTTTTGTCTATGGTGTTAGAAAGTGTTCTAGATTCATTCTTTTACAAGTGGTTGACCATTTTTCCCAGCACCACTTGTTAAAGAGATTGTCTTTTCTCCATTGTATATTCTTGCCTCCTTTGTCAAAGATAAGGTGTCCATAGGTGCATGGATTTATCTCTGGGCTTTCTATTTTGTTCCATGGATCTATATTTATTTGTGCCAGTACCATACTGTCTTGATGATTGTGGCTTTGTAGTAAAGCCTGAAGTCAGGCAGGTTGTTTCCTCCAGTTCCATTCTTTCTCAAGATTGCTTTGGCTATTCGAGGTTTTTTTGTATTTCCATACAAATTGTAAATTATTTGTTCTAGCTCTGTGAAAAATACCATTGGTAGCTTGATAGGGATTGCATTGAATCTATAGATTGCTTTGGGTAGTACACTCATTTTCACTGTATTGATTCTTCCGATCCATCAACACAGTTTATTTTTCCATCTATTAGTGTCCTCTTTGATTTCTTTCACCAGTTTTTTACAGTTTTCTATATATAGGTCTTTTGTTTCTTTAGGTAGATATATTCCGAAGCATTTTATTCTTTTCATCTCAATGGTGAATGGAATTGTTTCCTTAATTTCTCTATTTTCTCATTATTAGTGTATAGGAATGCAAGGTATTTCTGTATGTTGATTTTATATCCTGCTACTTTACTGTATTCATTGATTAGCTCTAGTAATTTTCTGGTGGTGTCTTTAGGGTTTTCTATGTAGAGGATCTTGTCATCTGCAAACAGTGAGAGTTTTAGTTCTTCTTTTCCAATTTGGATTCCTTTTATTTCTTTTTCTGCTCTGATTGCTGTGGCCAAAACTTCCAAAATATGTTGAATAGTAGTGGTGAGAGTGGGCACTCTTGTCTTGTTCCTGACTTTAGGGGAAATGTTTTCAAATTTTCACCATTGAGGATAATGTTTGCTGTGGGTTTGTCATATGTAGCTTTTATTATGTTGAGGTATGTTCCTTCTATTCCTGCTTTCTGGAGGGTTTTTTTTTTTTATCATAAATGGGTGTTGAATTTTGTCAAAGGCTTTCTCTGCATCTAATGAGATAATCATATGGCTTTTATTTTTCAATTTGTTGATGTGGTATATTACACTGATTGATTTATGGATATTGAAGAATCCTTGCATCCCTGGGATAAAGCCCACTTGGTCATAATGTATTATTTTTTCAATGTGTTGTTGGATTCTGATTGCTAGAATTTTGTTAAGGATTTTTGCATCTATGCTCATTAGTGATATTGGCCTGTAGTTTTCTTCTTGTGTGGCATCTTTGTCAGGTTTTGGTATTAGGGTGATGGTGGCCTCATCGAATGCGTTTGGAAGTTTACCTTCCTCTGCAATTTTCTGGAAGAGTTTGAGTAGGATACGTGTTAGCTCTTCTCTAAATTTTTGGTAGAATTCAGCTGTGAAGCCATTTGGACCTGGGCTTTTGTTTGCTGGAAATTTTCTGATTACAGTTTCATTTCCATGCTTGTAATGGGTCTCTTAAGATTTTGTATTTCTTCCTGGTTCAGTTTTGGAAAGTTGTACTTTTCTAAGATTTTGTCCATTTCTTCCAAGTTGTCCATTTTATTGGCATATAATTGTTGATAGTAGTCTCTCATGATCCTTTGTATTTCTGTGTTATCTGTTGTGATCTCTCCATTTTCATTTCTAATTTTATTGATTTGATTTTTCTCTCTTTGTTTCTTGATGAGTCTGGCTAATGGTTTGTCAATTTTATTTATCCTCTCAAAGAACCAGGTTTTGGCTTTGTTGATTTTTGCTATGGTCTTTTTTCTTTTGCATTTATTTCTGCCTTAATTTTAAAGATTTCTTTCCTTCTACTAACCCTGGGGTTTTTGTTTCTTTCTTTTCTAGTTGCTTTAGGTGTAGTTAGGTTATTTATTTGACTTTTTTCTTATTTCTTGCGGTATGCCTGTATTGCTATGAACCTTTCCCTTATCACTGCTTTCACAGTGTCCCACAGGTTTGGGGTTGTTGTGTTTTCATTTTCATTCATTTCTATGCATATTTTGATTTCTTTTTTGATTTCTTCTGTGATTTGCTGGTTATTCAGCAGCGTGTTGTTCAGCCTCTGTATGTTGAAATTTTTAATAGTTTTTCTCCTGTAATTGAGATCTAATCTTATTGCATTGTGGTCAGAAAAAGATGCTTGAATTATTTCAATTTTTTTTTCAATTTACCAAAGCTAGATTTATGGCCCAGGATGTGATCTATCCTGGAGAAGGTTCCATGTGTGCTTGAGGAAAAGGTGAAGTTCATTGTTTGGGGTGAAATGTCCTATAGATATCAATTAGGTCTAACTAGTCTATTGTCCTTTAAAGTTTGTGTTTCCTTGTTAAATTTCTGTTTAGTTGATCTATCCATATTTGTGAGTGGGGTATTAAAGTCTCCCACTATTATTGTGTTATTGTTAATTTCCCCTTTCATAGTTGTTAGCATTTGTCTTACATATTGTGCTGTTTCTTTGTTGGGTGCATATATATTTATAATTATTATATCTTCTTCTTGGATTGATCCTGTGATCATTACGTAGTGTCCTTGTCTCTTTTCACAGCCTTTGTTTTAAAGTCTATTTAATCTGATATGCATATTGCTACTCCTGCTTTCTTTTGGTCTCTATTTGCGTGGAATATCTTTTTCCAGCCCTTCACTTTCAGTCTGTATGTGTCCTTTGTTTCAAGGTGGGTCTCTTCTAGACAACATATATAGGGGTCTTGTTTTTGTATCCATTCAGCCAGTCTTTTTCTTTTGGTTGGGGCATTCAACCCATTTACATTTAAGGTAATTATTGATAAGTATGATCCAAATAGGAAAAGGAGTACGTCAAGGCTGTATATTGTCACCCTGCTTATTTAACTTATATGCAGAGTACATCATGAGAAACGCTGGACTGGAAGAAATACAAGCTGGAATCAAGATTGCCGGGAGAAATATCAATAACCTCAGATATGCAAATAACACCACCCTTATGGCAGAAAGTGAAGAAAAACTAAAGAGCCTCTTGATGAAAGTGAAGGAGGAGAGTGAANTGGAAGGAATGATGCTAAAGCTAAAATTCCAGTACTTTGGCCACCTGATGCGAAGAGTTGACTCATTGGAAAAAGACTCTGATGCTGGGAGGGATTGTGGGCAGGAGGAGAAGGGGATGACAGAGGATGAGATGGATGGATGGCATCACTGACTCGATGGGCATGAGTCTGAGTGAACTCCGGAGTTGGTGATGGACAGGGAGGCCTGGCATGCTGCGATTCATGGGGTTGCAAAGAGTCGGACATGACTGAGCGACTGAACTAATGATCCCGTTGATTTACTTTATTGTTTTCGGTTTGAGTTTATACACTTTGTCTGTGTTTCCTGTCTAGAGAAGATCCTTTAGCATTTGTTGGAAAGCTGGTTTGGTGGTGATGAATTCTCTCAGCTTTTGCTTGTCTGTAAAGCTTTTGATTTCTCCTTCATATTTGAATGAGATCCTTGCTGGGTACAGTAATCTGGGCTGTAGGTTATTTTCTTTCATCACTTTAAGTATGTCCTGCCTTTCCCTCCTGGCCTGAAGGGTTTCTATTGAAAGATCAGCTGTTATCCTTATGGGAACCCCCTTGTGTGTTATTTGTTGTTTTTCCCTTGTTGCTTTTAATATTTCTTCTTTGTGTTTGATCTTTGTTCATTTGATTAATAATATGTCTTAGGGTGTTTCGCCTTGGGTTTATCCTGTTTGGGACTCTCTGGGTTTCTTGGACTTGGGTGATTATTTCCTTCCCCATTTTAGGGAAGTTTCCAACTATTATCTTCTCAAGTATTTTGTCATGGCCTTTCTTTTTGTCTTCTTCTTCTGGAACTCCTATGATTCGAATGTTGGGGCATTTAACATTGTCCCAGAGGTCTGTGAGATTGTTCTCATTTCTTTTGTTTTTCTTTTTTCCTCTCTGCTTCATTTATTTCTAGCATTCTATCTTCTATCTCACTTATCCTATCTTTTGCCTCTGTTATTCTACTGTTGGTTCCCTCCAGAGTGTTTTTGATCTCATGTATTGCATTATTCATTATATATTGACTCTTTTTTATTTCTTCTAGGTCCTTGTTAAACCTTTCTTGCATCTTCTTAATCCTTGTCTCCAAGCTATCTGTAACTCCATTTTGTTTTCAAGATTTTGGATCATTTTCCTATCATTATTCAGAATTCTTTATCAGGTAGATCCCCTATCTCTTCCTCTTTTTTTTCGGTTTGGTGGGCATTTATCCCATTCCTTTACCTGCTGGGTATTTCTCTGCTTCTTCATCTTGTTTATCTTGCTGTGTTTGGGGTGGCCTTTCTGAATTCTGGCAGTTATGGAGTTCTCTTTATTGTGGAGTTTCCTCGCTGTGGGTGGGGTTCAACGGGTGGCTTGTCAAGGTTTCCTGGTTAGGGAAGCTTGTGTGGGTATTGTGGGTGGAGCTGGATTTCTTCTCTCTAGAGTGCAATGAAGTATGAGTTATGAGATGTCAGTGGGTTTGGAGTGCTTTGGGCAGCCTGTATATTGAAGCTCAGAGCTATGTTCCTGTGTTGCTGGAGAATTTGCATGGTATGTCTTGCTCTGGAACTTGTTGGCCCTTGGGTGGTGCTTGGTTTCAGTGGAGGCGTTTGATGAGCTCCTATCGATCAATGTTCCCTGGAGTCAGGAGTTCTCTGGTATTCTCAGGATTTGGACTTAAGCCTCCTGCTTCTGTTTTTCAGTCTTATTCTTACAGTAGCCTCAAGACTTCTCCATCTGTCACTTCCAAGGTGGTTCCCTCTGTTTTGGCTTCTTCTGTTTGCTGGTCTCTTCAATGTCTAATTTCTGCCCTGACACAGGGGGGTGGTGGTGGACACTTTTTTAGGCTCCCTTGTTCAGTCGTGCTGTGGGGAGGGGGGAACACTGCAAACAAATAACACTGGCATGTGCTCGCAGTGTCTCAGCCACACTGAGTTTGGCCCTGCTCACGGTGTGTGTGCTTTCCCTGTCTACACTGCTTAGGCTCTAGGTTGCTCTGCTGGGAACTGTCTGAGGCCAGCCCTGGGTTGTATGTGCTTCCCAGGTCTAAGCCGGTCAGGTTCAAGTACTGAGGTACTCCTCAAAGGTGCAGACTCGGTTGGGCCTGTGTTTTGTGCCCTTCCCAGGTCCAAGCAGCTCAGGTGACCAAGTGTTTGGTGAGCATGGTTGCTGCAACTTAGCACCTCTCCTGACCCTGCAGCTTGGTTTTCTGGGTGTACAACTGACGCACCTTCTCAGGCAGATGTCGACCGTCCAGAATCCCAAGAAGTCCTGGTTAGCAAAGAAGCCTGCTTGCAGTTTGGTATAGGATGCCTTTCTGTGTCTGCAATTGCCCCCTTCCAGCTCTGGCTGCCCTTGCCTGCCTGTCTCTGGCGGGGGATGGGCCAGTCCACAGCTGGCTAGCTCTGTTCAGTCCTTTGTTCTGTGAGCAGGCCTGGCAGTGTCTTAGGTTAGGGCTTTTCGCGTAGCTCTAGTCAGTCCTTTGTTCTGTGAGCGGGTCTGGTGGTGTCTAGGTTAGGGCTTTTCGCGGGTTAGCTATCCCACTGTCTGGTTTGCAACCTCATGTTAGTTTCCTCAGATTCCCTTCGGGGCATTCAGGCCTGATCCTTACTCTAAGCAATGCAGCCCATATTCCCCTCCCCAGCCCCCGCTTGCTAGTGGCAGATGCAGGAGTCTGTGCTGCTTCTCTGCTGGGAGTTATTGTTGGGCACGGAATCTATGGGTTTAATTATTTGTTTATTTTTCGTCCAGGTTATGTTGCCCTCTGAGGTTCCATGGCTTGCCACAGACTTGCCAGTGAAAGTGTTTCCCGGTATTTGGAAATTTCTCTCTTTTTTAAGACTCCCTTCCCAGGACTGATCTTCGAACCTACTTCTTTTGCCTCTCTTTTTATCTTTTATATTTTTTCCTACCTCCTTTCAAAGCCAATGGGCTGCTTTTTTGGGTGCCTGATGTCCTCTGCCAGCATTCAGAAGTTGTTTTGTGGAATTTACTCAGCTTTCAAATGTTCTTTTGATGAATTTGTGGGGGAGAAAGTGGTCTCCTCATCCTATTCCTCCACCATCTTCCGACCACCTCTAAAGGTTTGTATTTTTATGCTGCGTAACTCTATATGACTTACCAACTTTGATTCTAGGGAATTAGTACTTTAAACTCAAAGTCTTGACTGTTACTAAACACGATGTGTTTATATAAAATGTAAATGAAACTAGATAACAAATTAAATTTTCTTTCCTTTTCTTGTTTGAGTTTTTGAATAAAGATATCTTTGGGTATCTATTACTTTGGGGTATATTTTACAGTTGATCTTAGGCAAAAGGCCGAGAAGCAATACTTTGGGGTATAAACTCTATATGACTTACCAACTTTGATTCTAGGGAATTAGTACTTTAAACTCAAAGTCTTGACTGTTACTAAACACGATGTGTTTATATAAAATGTAAATGAAACTAGATAACAAATTAAATTTTCTTTCCTTTTCTTGTTTGAGTTTTTGAATAAAGATATCTTTGGGTATCTATTACTTTGGGGTATATTTTACAGTTGATCTTAGGCAAAAGGCCGAGAAGCAATACTTTGGGGTATATTTTAAAATATTAAGATAAGATAATACAAAAAGTCTACACGAAGGAGTAAGGATAAAGTGTTAGAATTTGCAACCAATGGTCTATACAGTCCATGGAATTCTCCAGGACAGAATACTGGAGTTGGTAGCCTTTCCCTTCTACAAGGGATCTTCTCAACCCAGGGATTGAACCCAGGTCTCTTGCATTGCAGGTGGATTCTTTACCAGTTGAGCCACAAGGGAAGCCCCAAAATACTGGAATAGGTAGCTTATCCCTTGTCCAGTGGGTCTTCCTGACCCAGGAATTGAACCAGGGTGTCCTGCATTGCAGGCAGATTCTTTACCAACTGAGCTATCAGGGAAGCCATTAGAATCTAAACAGGATGCCACAAATACTATAGGCACTCAATATAGACTTTATATTGACTAAGGTAGAGTCACATGAGTACTCCTCTGTACATTAACATTTAATTTCTCTATTGGTTAGTTCAATGGATACCAACAGTTAACATGTGCTGTTATTATCTCTCTACCTATTGTCATCATTTCAGGGACACCGGGAAAATAAATTCTCCATTTCCCAAATCTAACTGTTTCATGCTGCAAATACTTGATCCAAGACATACTTGATCAAAGGCTTGTCCCAGTTGCTCCTCCAGGGTTTCATTCTGCTCAGACAAGGCATGGTTCCTCTTTAAGAGAGCTTGTCCAATTCGAGCAGCTGCTCCAGATCACGATCCCTCTGTTAAAACACCAAATACATCTCTTGAGTACAGACAAAATTAAGTAGTAGTTTAGAAATCTTGCAGTCATTAAAAGCAATGTCCTAGAAAGCATCAAGGTCCATTTTAATGCCCAGATATACAAACGAATACAGGGCCTGACACACAAATGGTGTTTAAAATATGTGGTCAAATGGATGACCACCATAGTTATAATGCAAGAGAGTATTTCTTAGTATTAACTGAGATTTATTGATCATCCTATTAATTAGGATACAGCAACTCTATCTTTAAACTTATGACTTTGGAAACTTAGAAAACTAATATAGTCTTTAAAAATGAGGACAGGGCCTGACCCACAGTAAAAGCCCAATAAATATTTGTTGAATGCATTTGTCTTTAAGCAGGGTAGGCATGTTGAAAACCAAGGCAAAGCTTGTATGCATTCAGAGCCAGAGGCTCAGAAGGAAGCATAATCAAGAACCCTATCATCAACTGGTATAAGATCATGATATGAAATAAAATAGGGGATATAACAGATTGGACATTTCGAGGCTATAGGGTTCTTCTTAGAGTATAGAGAAGAAGGGAGTCTAAAGAAATCGGTGGTAATGATGAAGGGAGGCCCAAGCCAAGAGTTACTCTATCTGGGTAGATGGTAATAACTTAGCAAGGGCATAGGGATTCCCTCTATATGGTGGGGGTGAGGCTTGTATTCTGTAGGATGGAAAACTATCAATATATTAAAACATCTAAGTGCCTTATGGTATATGGTTATGTTCACATTAATCACTGCAAATAAAATTAAGCTTCTTTTTGTTCCATAGTAACATGAAAACTGGTAGATGGGTTATCTTTAAATTTCAAGGCCCTTTTATTTCATTTTCAATATAGGCTAAATGGCATATACAAAATCATTCTGGGGAGCTGCCAAGGGTGAGAGGACATATGAGGAGAAGGGTACTTCAAAGAGAAAGATAATTCTCATAAGATCAACTGAACTTGAAGCATAGGGAGAGCTCGTAAGACCACCACTCAGAAGAGATACATTATATATACTAAAAAAGTCATGGACAAAGAGGGCTCAGATAATAGCCTGAAAGAAAGTAGAAAAGAGAAGGTGCTCCAAACTGTTGGTATTTATTTGCAAACGAGCTGCTTCTTGAATGGGAGCTCTGTTTCAGGGTGAGTGACAGCAAGGATTTATTTTAAAAAACATATTTTTTTTAAAGACTGCTTTTCTAAGACAGTGAAGCCAACCAGCATCATTATAACACAACAATAAAAAATTAAGTGCTGTGCAACTTTATAAAAATAAACTTCAGGAGCCATTCTACTTTGGAATGCCAGTTGGTTTGAGTTGTTCTAGCTGTTAACAATCTTATACAGAACAACCTAGGGCAAAGACATCATCATTATTCATTGATGTACAAATTTAATAGCTCCTAAATGATCTTCAAGGTTTACTTTTTGTACTTGAGAAAAAGGACACATTCCTACCTCTGCCAGGAGATGTGTAACCATGTCGATGTCATTGTAAGTTTTGGTCATCTGCTCCACCCTGTCTGTGCCTAGAACTAAGATAGTTAAAACAACCGTTTATAGGATATAGAAATAACACAAAGTTTTAAATATTCATAAGAATTGAAAGATAACAACACAACAAACAACTCAGGCTTTTACAAAAAGTTATTTAGAATAAAAATACAGGTGAAAATAGTTCATACGTTAAGACAGTCAGGACAGACCAATTACTACAAACAAAATGTACATCATACAATGAATTAAGAAAGTATCAACTGGTCACAGGGTAGTCACCTCCTGACTATCTTCTCTTTCTGTGGTAAGACTGGAATTTTGTCTCACTCATATTAGAAGATGTAGGCCAGAGAATTAACTGAACTACCAATCATTTTATACCCTAATCTAAAGTTATTGAGGGATGAGTTTGTGAGGAGTTATTCAAAAAATTAAGATCACGGCATCTGGCCCCATCTCTTCAGCAAATAGATGGGGAAACAATGGAAACAGTGACAGACTATTTTTTGGGCTCCAAGATCACTGCAGATGGTGATGGCAGCCATGAAATTAAAAGACACTTGCTCCTTAGAAGAAAAGCTGTGACCAACCTAGACAGAATATTTAAAAGCAGAGACATTACTTTGCTGACAAAGGTCCATCTAGTTAAAAGTTATGGTTTTTCCAGTACTCATGTATGAATGTGCAGATTGGACCATAAATAAAGCTGAGTGCCAAAGAATTGATGCTTTTGAACTGTGGTGTTGGAGAAGACTCTTGAGAGAGTCCCTTGGACTGCAAGGACATCAAACCAGTCAATCCTAAAGGAAATCAGTCCTGAATATTCATGGGAAGGACTGATGTTGAAGCTGAAACGTCAATACTCTGGCCACCTGATGTGAAGAACTGACTTCTTGGGAAAGACCTTGATGCTGGGAAAGATTCAAGGCAGGTGGAGAAGGGGACAGAGGATATGATGGTTGGATGGCATCACTGACTTGATGGATGAGTTTGAGTAAGCTCCAATAGTTGATAATGGACAGGGAAGCCTGGCATGCTGCTGTCCATGAGGTTGTAAAATCGGACATGACTGAGCGACTAAACTGAACTGAATGTAAAAGGAAATTAATTAGAATTCTGTTGTGATTATTTTGAACATCTGTGATCAGCTATCATGTGAGTTAATATCAATAAATAAGGAATAGGACTTGCAGGACTTTTTGTAGTTTTACTGTGAATCATAACCCTTTTTAGCTTTAAAATTCTTTTTATTTATAATAAACTTCATCATAGGTAGGCCCTTGCTATAAAATGAACTGTATACTATTATATTCCTTAAATCCATTATTTCTGATACTCCATAAATTCAGGAACTGCACTTGACTAATTTAGCTCCAAAGAAAAGAACAGATAGGACCCTAATGATTCCACAATCACAATAAGCAATACCTTTTTAAAGCCAATGATGCATAATAAGAGAGGGAACTTTTGACTTTGGAGACCATTAATGAAACAGACTTGGGTTTGATTTAGACTGATTTTATAATTTTTTGCCATGAAATGTGAAAAAGCAGAGATTTGAAGCAGAGAAGCTGAATTCATATATTTGAGTGATCTTGAACAAGTCACTTACCCCTTCTGAGATTCAGACTCATATTTATAATATGGAGGTGACAGCATCTCACAAGGCCATTAGGAGGTTCAAATACGATAATTTACTAAGTATTATTTAATAAACTGCTAGGTATCATATAACTATTCATAGCTATACTCTTTAAACACAACTGGTATGTATGAAACAGCCTCGATTTAAAATTCTCTATAAACAATACACTGACTAGGCAGCAGAAACTATGAGTTAAGTTATCTTTAGTTCCTTGGACCCATCTTAACACTTAAGACTGCTCAAAAGACACCAGTAGACAGGTTTTACTTTAATCTGAGCCTTTAATTTTTCTTCCCAGCTTCACTGCTCAAAATGAAAATAGCCATTACCCAGAGCGAATTATTAATGATAGTCCTAGTTAAAAGTAAAACAAAGTGCTGGGTTGTCAGTATTAAGAGATTGCTGGAAAAGTTTTAAACTGAAAAGAAAACTAACAACAGCAGCAACAAAAACAAAAAAACTAGAAAGAAACTTTTTTATTACAAAAGAATTTTTATTTACAAGTAGATAAAATGGCTCTGTACTTTAACCACACAGGGATAAAAGAAATAGGCTTTTAGGCCTAAGGAATCTTCACTGTTTAACTTGGTAGCATAGCTCAGGAACAAAGATTAAAAATTAAGGCAGATACATATAGTGTGTGGTCTCTTCTACTTCTGGTCTCAATAATAGAGGGGGGAAAACATCAAGTCAATATAACTACACTCTAAACTACAAAAAACTAGTCAATATTTGCAAAGATAAATGTAACACAGTGCAGTGAGTCTCAACTGCAGATTCTAACTGAGTTCATTTGGAGGGACCCCAGGGCACATGTAGTAAGGAAAACACGCCAGATGTTCTGATGTGAAGCTAGGGATGAAAACCACTGAGCCAGGATTAACACTCAAAGCAAGAACCAGGAACCTGGAAACTCAGTTTAAGACAGTTTTTATACAACTAATTTAAAAACTGCAGGACATGGCTTATATTATATGACTGATAAGAGTTGATGAAGTGGAAAATTTAATTTGAAGTAAAACCTGTAAATTAAGAATGTAATAACACTGTGAGATACAAGTCACACATGATAAAAGGGGAATTGAAAATGAAGGACCCAGTAATTATAGAAATGTCTGGAATAACATATGTTTTAGTGAGGAGAAACTAAAATATATTTCCTATAAATGCTAACCATCTGTCATAGTCTGATAATTTCAAGCTGAACCTTAAGAAAATATCTTGTTTAATGTTCTCATTTTCTTATATGAGGAAACCTGACTGAGAGGAATTATGTGACTCTTCCAAGACAGCAAAGCACACTATTAGTGGCAAAGCCAAGATATAATGAGGAGGTGATAGCAGCTTCCACCTCACAAGGTCCTAGGAAAAAACTTGGGTCTGCTCATTCTCAATGATGGGCTCTTTACACCATGTTGCTTTTTCTACCATAGTACCACCAAGATCAAAAGGCTCTTATCTGATGAAATATTAGAGTACTTATCTGTGAACACAAGTTATAAAACAACATAGGCCGGGAGGAGCAACCCGAGGAGTGGTGGCTGGGCAGGCACAGGAGGGCCTAGAGGAGCTATACT
>SJXQ01000009.1:124902-136134 GCA_006408695.1 Aepyceros melampus | reverse complement strand
ATGTGGTCAGGAAGCTCAGATGAAGGAAGGCTCACGGGGGCCGCAGCTGGGGATCCCCATCTCCCGAAACTGGCTGGGCCCCCGTGGCGCCTCCGCCAGCCCGGGTGTGGAGCGGCGTCACACCTCAGCCGACAGGGAGTGGACGTGGAGTCCAGGAGCAACCCAGGGCCCCAGGGCCCCCAGCCCCGCGGAGCCTTGCATGAGCTTCCTTGCTTGTGAGGCTGTGGCCTCTCCTGGTGCCACCCCCCCACCCGCCTGCTCCTCGCTCAGCCTGACAGCACCAGGGGAGCCTCCTCACTGTCCTCTGGGCTCTGGTCACCAAATAGGGTCTGGGCCTCCCTGGGCCTGCAGGGCTGTGGGCTTGGAGGCAGCTCAGGGTTCGGGGTTCGAGCCCGGAGGCTGGGGGCTCCCTGAGAGGACAGCAGGCGGTACCTTTGGACTGGGTCCAGCTGGGGCCTGCAGAGGCTGCGGGTCTGGCCAGGTCCTCGCTGCTGCACAGCTGAGAGAGGATGGTGGTTGGGCGGAGGTGGACATCAGGGTGCACTGAGGTGCCAGCCTGGGGAGGGGCAGGCCTGGCTGGGGGCCTGAGGCCCAAGCAGGTGCCTGCTGGGGCTGCGCTGGCGGGCGTGTGGGTCTGGGCCATCCTGGGCAGCAGACACTCCCTCCAGAGGCCAGGCACCCAGGGAGCCCTGTGCCCACCAAGTGAAGAGCGGCCAGTCAGCAGTGGCCGTCGCTATAGGTCCGCAGCTCTGCGGGAGTGGCCCCTCTTTCCGGCTGGGGTCAGACGGGCCTCCCCCACCTCCTCATCCCCGAGGGGTCAGAGCCGGGAGCAGGGCCGCGTCAGCGCTGGGCCTGGACCCAGGGCCGAGCCCCAGTCCCACGTGCCGACCCGTGTCCTGGAGCCAGCCTGCCGCGGGTGCAGAGTGGCTCTGGGGCCAAGATCTGGGCCTCCCGCAGCCGCCCCCGGGGGACTGGCTCTGCTTGGCGACAGCTCTGCCTGCCGAGTCTCCGAAGAAACCAGGCCCAAGGAGCGGGGAGGAGATCCCACAGCTGTCCCCTGGGCAGCCGGGCCGTTAACCCCCGTGGGCCAGGCTGTGGGCCTGTGGCCTTGGCCTCACGGGGCCTGACCCCAGCTCTCTCAGACTCAGCCCGCTGGCCCTCCCTCATCAGACCCCAGACCCAGGTCTTCAAGCAGCTGGGCTGTCTGGGACCTGTGAGGGTCTCCAGCTGAGAGCAGGGGCCTGGAGGCCACTAGGAAAGAGAAATAGTCTGTGCCACCCCTCTCCCCCGCCCCCAGCCCTGGAAGACTCCAGAAGCCCAGAATCCGGCGAGGGAAGGCCCACTGGAGCCCTGCTGACATTCGGCCAGACCCAGGGCCAGCAGCGAGGCCAAGGTGGCCCCTGGCCAGTGCCTGAGCCTGAGCGCCGACTAAGATGGGGCTGGTGACGGATTCTGGGTGTGGTGGGCACGGAGTGGGTGGGGCGGATGTCCCCTTGCATAGGCGGAACCACTCATTGAGCCACGGGTCCTGTGCAGACAGCCTGCCCCACACACGGCCCCCTAGGAGACGGCAGCTCCGCCTTCTGAGCTCTCGAACGTTGCCCTCCTCACGGTCAGAGTCGCCCTGGGGGACCATGGGCACTGGGTATCCAGAGGGAGGCCTGGTCAGGACGCCACAGCACCTGCTGCAGGGAGACAGGCAGCAGAGCCTGTGATCAGAGAGGGGCGGGACGGGGCATCACAGGTCAGGACTGGCCCAGGATGAGCGCTCTCCTGCATGGAGACCTGCAGGACAGTCTTGAAGGTCACAGGGTAGAGATTCAGGGGAGGCAACAGGAGCTCCAAACGGAGAGAAAGGAGCAGGCGGGGAGGCAGACACCAAGGGGCCCCCAGCTCGCCTGGCTAGCCCCCAGGAAGTTCTCCAGCTTGTGGAAGAGATGGAGGCTCGCAAGGACACAGGGAGATGAGCCAAACCCACAGAGGGAGCGGGCAGGCGGCCCTGGTGCCCTGGCGTTTCTGGCTCTTCTCCCCAGGCAGGTGACGTCACAAGCATCTTGTCGCTCCGGGTCTCCACCTTGCAGCCCCGCCAAGCCCTGCGGTGAGAGGAACTGGTGAGACCTGAGTGCCGAGCAGGCTGCCAGGGCCAAGAGGTCTCGCATGCAGTGACCTCTGAGACTGGGCACTGGGTCTTCCCTGCACACCCTCCTGCAGTCCCCTCGCTGGCGGCCCTGGACTTCTGTCCCTGTACAAACCCCTGCTTCACTGCGCTCTGCCGACACTGTGTTTTTTGCAGATTGAAGGTTTGTGGCAAGCCTTTGTCGAGGAAGCCCATCGCTGCTATTCTTCCAACAGCATGATTTTAAAATCAAGGTCTGTGCACTGATTTTAGACATCGCGCCATTGCACACTTCACAGACTACAACAGAGTGTGAACATGACTTTCATATGCCCTGGGAAACAAAAAAAGTTCATGCGATTCTTGCAATATTTGCTTTATCCGGGTGGTAGGGACCCAAACCCGCAATACCACCAGGGTCTGTCTGTTATAGGACTGCTTATCTGCTGTTATGTGACAAGTCGCCCCAGACATAGTCACCCCAAAGGGCTTAAAATGACAAGCCTTTATCATCTCACAGTTTCTGTGGGCCTGGGGTCTGGGAGGGCCTTCACAGGACAGTTCTGGCCTGGGGTCTTCAGACGCTGTGGTCACAGTTTTGGCCAGGGCTTGTCCTCTGAAGACTGGGCTGGACTGAAAAAGGGGCTCTGCCTCCAAGCTCCCTCACGAGACTCTTGGTGGGGCCTGAGCCTCTCCCAGGGGTCCCCGCAGTGTCCTCACCAGGGGGCGGCAGGATTCCCTATGGCCAGGGGCCGGGAACCGCAGGACAGAAGCTGCGAGGTTTTGATGACTGACCCACCGTCACTGCACCAGCTCCACCTGGGCGTCAAGCCCACACCCGAGGTGGGAGGACTTGGGACATATTTGAAAGCACCCCCAGCTGGCCCCCTGCCCCTCCCTGACACGCACACGGGGCCCAGAGGTCCGGGGTGGCCCTGAACTCCAAGCCTCTGCAGGCTTCTGAGGGAGGGCGCCAGCGTGGGGACCCCGAGGGACCCGGCGAGAGAGAGACCTGGGGTCTGGGGCACTGAGAGCGGCTCCTGCCGCACGCAGTGCAGCGGAGAAAAGAGTCCCAGGACAGAGAGCCAGGCCAGCCCCAGAGCAGCAGCTGCACAAGACGCTGGACGCTTGACGGCTGTCTCCCTCCTGCACCTGTCACTGGGTAGAGTGGAGGAGGAGAGCCCGCCCGGGCATGGGGTGGGGGCCCCCGTCCAGCTGGGCCTGGTCAGAGCAGAGGTCTCCCAGCGCCCCCAGAGCCAGGCTGGACCAGCCCCTCTCTCCCACAGCCAGCCGAGACCATGGGTGCAAATGTACTCTGAGGGTTAGGGTGGAGGGGACGGGGCTGAGGAGACACCTGCCTTCCTGCAGGGAGTCCTGGGGGGCAGGAGGCCTCTCCTCCCCATCCAGTGGGGAGAGGGGCAGGAGTCATCCCTGGACCTCACGAGGGGAGATGGGGGCCTGGGGAGGGAGCCCGCCCCTCCCCCTGGCTGGAGGCCTGCTCAGCTGCAGGACTCCACGTGTCATGCGTGGACCCCGCAGGTGGGGACCTGGGCGGGGCTTGATGAGTGTCTGGGAGCGTGGGGTGCTTGAGGGACCCTGCGGCTTGGCCGCCGCCCTTGGTGGTGTTGGGGGCACAAGTAGGAGCAGCCCAGTGGCTGGAGAGGGGACAGGGCACGTGGGAGGGGTCAGTCCTGCAGACAGCCCCAGGGTGAGGACGGAGAAGGTGTCATGAAGGGAAGCTCAGGACAGAGTCCAGAGGGTAGGACTTCAGGGAAGTTCTTATGGGGAGAGGAGGGGCAGTGACCATCTCCATCCCTCATCCAGGAGGGGAGGGCGGGGCAGTGGGCGTGTCCCCCCAGGTCCTGGACGAGTGTGGGTAATGCTCCCCCAGGCTGCTCTGTGGAGTGTGGGCCGTGGGAAGCAGGTCCGGGTCCAGGCGTTTGGCCGCCCGCCTGCCCACAGCTGGAGAGTCTTGTGTCTGAACACAGGTGAGTCCCCACCCACGAGGAGCAGACGTGCCCTGGGACAGGGAAGCAAGGCGCAAAGGCCAGAGGCCTCAGAGCAGGAGGAAAAGGACTGGGAGGGCAGGGCTGGGCAGACAGGCTCGGGACGGGCCAGCACTGCCGCAGCGCCGGGGTTAGGCACAGGGACCCGGGTGTGCGTCCGCTGCACACACGTGCTCACTGAGGAGCCTACAGATGGAGGCCAAGACCCGGGAGAGCTGCGCAACCCGCTCACACAGTCAGCGGTGTCCACACAAGGGGCTCCACCTCTTCATAACAACACTCATGAGGATGGACCACAGCGTTGACCACCATTCAGAGAGCTTCTACAAACTAGCAAGAGGAAAATTGTCCCCAACAGAAAGCTAAGGGAGCGTTCCAGGGAAGCATTCACCCAAGAGCCAACCAAGCATCAAGGAAGGAGGAAGACAGCTGGTGGGAGGTTCTGTGTCCTACTCCCTGGAGCCGCGGAGATGGGAGGGCTCTCGCGGAGGGGCCCGGTGGATGCAGCCGAGTGGGGCCTGCCACACCCACGTGGGGCCAAGGGCTTCTCGGGAACGCGCTTAGAAAACTCACACAGAAAAGCCCGTCCGATTTCGTGACCGCTCAAGACGTTCCAGTTAAGGTCAGCGTGAAGCAGCTCCTTGCCCTTGTTGGTGGAGGGAAGCTGGGGTGGGGAGGGGGCGGGCACCGGGCCGAGGAGGCGGAGCCGCTGCAGGCAGGGAGGCGCCGGACAGCCTGGCGCTTGTCCAGTGCCCCACCCTTTGCCGCTGCCCGGGAGCACCAAGCATTAGGGTCCTAAGGCTGGGCTGGTCGTGGCCGCCTGGCCAGTGGTGGCCAGTAACCAGACCCCAAACCGTGCCATCTGTCGGGGAGGGTCACCTACGCTCCGGGAGCCCAGGAGGCAGGATGCGGCGAGCTTTACAAAGGGCTCAGGGAAGGCTATCCACAGGCCCGTAGACGGTTGAGCTGAAACGGCAGGATCTGCGAAGGAGTCGTGGTACCTGTCATCTGTGTTCTTTCTTTCCTTCCATTTCTGTTTTAAGTGTAATTAATGGATACATTCTGGGTTGCACTGGGTCTCTCTTGCTGCACATGATGGTCTTTTTCTGGGTGTGGGGAGCGGAGGGTACTCTCCAGGGCGGTGCGTGGGCTTCTTGTTGCGGTGGCTTCTCTGGTTGTGGAGCACGAGCTCTGGATGTGCGGGCCTCAGTAACTGCGGCTCTTGGGCTCAGCAGTTGTGGCTCCTCAGCTTTAGTTGCTCCTCGGCACGTGGAGTCCTCCTGGACCTGGGTTGGCTGGCAGATCCTTATCCTTTGCAACACCAGGGAAGTCAGAGTTCTGCGTGGGTCTATATATTCCTTTCCGGGTGTCAAAGACTCCTGCCCACTCTCAGCTGGTGATCTCTGAGATCTTCCGTGTCTGAAGATGGATTCCTGGTGCATCCGTGTAGAGAGATGGACTCCATGTCCACCTACCACTCCGCTAGCTTGTCACCTCTCATTCCCCTTTTCTAAAGAGAATTTTTATTTATTTTCATTTCTTGTATTGTTTGTGGCTGCCCTGGGTCTTTGCTGCTGCATTCCAGCTTTCTCTGGTTGCGGTGAGCAGGGGCTACTCCCGGTCACACTGCGCCTCTCCAGTTACAAAGCACGAGCTCTCGGCTGCGCTGGCTTCAGTAGCCGGGGCTCACAGGCGCAGCTGTGGAACCTTCCCGGACCAGGGACTGAACCCGTGTCCTCTGCATCGGCAGGCAGACTCTCGGCCACTGGGCCCGCAGGGAGGTGCAGCCCCTTTGTGAATTTTAGGAAATCTGTTGTAAAATAGACTTGAAGCACGTGGCCGCCTCAGCCACTTACAGTGTGCAGCTCAGAGGCCTTGGCACATTCACGCTGTAGTCCCACCATCATGGTGCGTTTAAAGAAGTTTTCAATTGTGGCAAAACCCACAGAAGGTAAAACTTCCATCCTAGCAGTTCTTGAGCACACAGTTCAGTAAAGTTAATTAAAGCACTTCACAGTGTCGTAAAATACCACCCCAGAGCTTCCTCACCTCGTAGAGCTGAGCCTCCATCCCCGTTAAACAAGAGCTGTGCATTTTCTCTGCCCTGGAGCCTCTGGCTGCAAATCTTAGGAATCGGACTACTTTAGGTTCTTCTTATCAGGGGAGTCAGCAGTATTTCTCTTTTTATGACTGATTTATTTCACTCAGCATGATGCCTTTGAGTTCTGGTGTCAGAAAAGGGAGAGGGTGGGATGATTTGGGAGAATGGCATTGAAACATGTATATTGTCATATGTGAAACGAATCGCCAGTCCAGGTTCAATGCATGAGACAGGATGCTTGGGGCTGGTGAACTGGGATTACCCAGAGGGATGGGATGGGGAGGGAGGTGGGAGGGGGGTTCAGGATGGGGAACACGTGTACACCCGTGGTGGATTCATGTTGATCTATGGCAAAACCAATACAATATTGTAAAGTAATTAGCCTCCAATTAAAGTAAATAAATTTATATTAAAAAATAAATAAAATAAAAAGTAATATGAGAAGAAAAAAAAGAAGAACTCCCCTCCTTTCTAATGCTGAGTGACATTTCCTTGTCTGGATGGCCCACATCTTGTCCACCCCTTCGTCTGCCCTTGGAGCCCAGGCTCTCAGCTGCGCTCAACAAGGGTTCAGGTCTCCTGGGATTCTGCTTTCAGTTCATTTGGATAAATACCCACGCTGGGGTTGCTGGACCATATGGTAGCTCTGCTTTTTATTTTTTGGAGGAAGCATCATGCTGTTCTCCGTGACGACTGCACCATTTTACATTCCTACCGACACTGCACAAAGATTCTGATTTCTCCACATCCTCACCGACGCTCAACGCTTTATGTTTTTAGATACAATAACCATCCTAATGGTGCGATGTGGTGTCGCAAGGTGGGCTTGATCGGTATTTTTTAGTGATTATTGATGTTGGATGATCTGTGTTCTTTTAAAAGAAGTTGTGGCTGTGTCGTGATTTGCATGGGTGTACGTGGGTAAGTCGCGTGCCCAAATACCATCTATGTGTATCTTGTGTGAATAGGAGGACCTCATGGGCATTCCCCAAATGGGGACGTGGCCTGGATGCAGCCGTGTTGAGTACAGGGTGAGTACCTTAGGGTCCAGGTACACAAACACTCTGGACGCTTTCCACCTGCACGTTCTTGCTGTAGGAACCACGGCTCCTCCCAAGAAACAGAATCTGTGCCAAATTGTGGAAAAAATCTAGTTACCTCCACACATTCCTCACTGTTAACGACAGCTCTACTGAAGTGTACTTGACATACAATAAATGGCTCATGCTTAAAATACACACTTGACAAGTTCTCATGTGAGTGTGCACCTGCAAAACCATGGCGACAGTCGAGATGGTGAACACAGCTGTCATCTCCAAAGCGCCCCTCTGTGACCCCTCAGCCTCAGGCAACCGTGCGCTGGCTTTCTCCCGTGAAGGGTCAGTTTGCATTGCCCGGAATTTCATATAAATGGAATCATACAGGATGTACCTCCTTCATGGATCACAGCCTTGTTGTGGCAAAAGGGCTTGTCTAACTCAGTGAAGCTAAGAGCCACGCTGTGAAGGGACGCCCAAGACGGACCGGTCAGACTGAAGAGTTCTGACAAAGCACGGGCCACTGGAGAAGGGAATGGTAAACCGCTCCAGGGTTTGTGCCTGGAAAAGCCCTGGACAGCATGAAAAGGCAAAGAGATGTGATGCCAGAAGGCGAGTCCCCCGGGTGCGAAGGTATCCAGTACGCTACGGGGGAGGAGCAGAGGGAAGTTACTAAAAGCTTCAGCAAGAATGAAGCAGCTGGGCCGGAGCGGGAAAGACCTTCAGCTGGGGATGCAGAGAGCATCATGAGAAATGCCGGGCTGGATGAATCACAAGCTGGAATCAAGACTGCCGGGAATATCAACAACCTCAGATATGCAGATGATACCACTCTAATGGCAGAAAGCAAAGAGAACGAAAGAGCCTCTTGATGAGGGTGAAAGAGAAGAGTGAAAAAGCTAATTTGAAACTCAACTTCAGAAAACTAAAATCCTGGCATCCAGGCCCATGGCTTCATGGCAAACAGAAGGGGAGAAAGTGGAAGCAGTGACAGATTTTATTTTCTTGGGCTCCAAAATCACTGTGGACAGTGCCTGCAGCTATGAAATCAACAGATGCTTGCTCCTGGGAAGGAAAGCTATGACAAAATTAGACAGTATATTTAAAAATAGAGACATCGCTTTGCTGACAATGGGTCAAAAGCTATGGTTTTTCCAGTAGTCATGTACAGATGTGAGAGTTGGACCATAAAGAAGGCTGAGCATCAAAGAATTGATGCTTTTGAACCGTGGTGCTGGAGAAGACTCTTGAGAGTCCCTTGGACAGCGAGGTGATCAAACCAGTCAGTCCTAAAGAAAATCAGCCCTGAACATTCATTGGAAGGACTGAAGCTGAAGCTGTAGCTCCCATACTTTGGCCACCTGATGCGAAGAACTGACTCACTGGAAAAGACGTTGATGCTGGGAAGGATTGAGGGCAGGAGGAAAAGGGGGCGACAGAGGATGAGATGGTTGGATGGCCTCACCAGCTCGATGGGTGTGAATCTGAGCAAACTTTGGGAGATGGTGAAGGTCAGGGAAGCCTGGTGTGCTATAGTCCACGGGGCTGCAAAGAAGCGGACGTGAATTGGTGACTGAACAGCAACAGGAAGTGGTCTTTCTTGACTTGGCTTTTTCTCTTCGGTTTAATGATTCTGAGGCCAGTCCCTGTCGTGTGCAGCACTGGCCGTTGCTTTTCCTTCCTGTGCAATTTTCCACTGCGCAGGTGAGCCGCGCTGGTGAGTCCAGCCACGCGCCTTGGTGGACTGCGCGGGTGAGCCGCGCTGGTGAGCCCAGCCACGCGCCTTGGTGGACTGCGCGGGTGAGCCGTGCTGGTGAGCCCAGCCACGCGCCTTGGTGGACTGTGCGGGTGAGCCGCGCTGGTGAGCCCAGCCACGCGCCTTGGTGGACTGCGCGGGTGAGCCGCGCTGGTGAGCCCAGCCACGCGCCTTGGTGGACTCGCGGGTGAGCCGCGCTGGTGAGTCCGGTCACGCACCTTGGTGGGCTGCGTGGCTGTGCTGCCGCTGGTTAGCCCAGTCACATGCGTTGGTGGGCGCAGGGATTGGCTCTGGTTTTGGGCTCTTGTACTTTCACTTTTCACTTTCATGCATTGGAGAAGGAAATGGCAACCCACTCCGGTGTTCTTACCTGGAGAATCCCCTGCACAGAGGAGCCTAGTGGGCTGTATAGTCCGTGGGGTTTCAAAGAGTAGACAAGACTTAGTGACTAAACAGTCAACGGCAGGATATGGTGACCAGCCCACAGACCCTCTGGGGCCATCAGGGGTTCCTTCAGAGGCTCCTTGTGTGTCTCTGTTTTGCTCCTTGACACTTTCCCACAAGCACTGACACGGTTTAGATGCAACTAGGACCACCACCACCACCATGGGGACCCCGGGCTGCTGCCCTGCCCGCCGCCTCTCCCCGCCCCCAGCCTCTAATCTGTGCACCTCTCTGCAGCCTTGTCACTTCAGGAATAGCATGCCAGTTGAACCACACACCCTGCAACGTTTGAGATGGTTCTGTGCCCACAGCATCGCCTCCTCTGAACCCTTCCAGCTGGAGACGGGTAGCCTGCTCCTGTGTGTCGCTGAGCTCCACCCCACCGCACAGATGCACGAGACCTGTCCAGCTGTCTCCCGGTCGAAGGACACTTGTTTCCAGTCTAGACTGCTACACAGAGCTCGGCAGACACTAGTGAACGGGCACTGCTGTGAGCGGAAGCTTCGGTTTCTCTGGGATAAATGCCCAGGAGTGAGAATGCTGAGGTGTAGGGTGAGTGTGTTTTTAGCTTTTAGAAAGTATTTATTTATATACGGGCTCCAGTTCCCTGACCAGGGGTTGAACCCAGACCCCCTGCATTGGGAGCACGGAGTCTGCCTCTGTACCACCATGGAAGTCCCTATTTTAGCTTTTTAAGAAACTGATTAAAATCTGACTGATTTAAGGAATGGCCCTGCCACTCCTGCTGGAATTCTGGTTGAACTGTGTCGCATTTAGAGAGATTTGGTGTCAACAAAACTGGGTCTTCTCACCCTCCAGGCGGAGTACCTTCCCATTGATTGAGTTCTTGGTGAATTTCTCTTGGCAATGCTTTGAAGTTTTTTTTTTTTTAATTTAAAAATTAATTTTACTTTTCTCCAATTATAAGTGATCCTTGTTGGTTAGAGAAAATGTGGACAGTATAGGAAAACATAGAAATGAAGGGGAAACATTCACAGTCTCACTCCCCAGAAGACAGCCACTGTTAATATTGGGACCTTTTTTGGTTTTCTGTCCTTTTATTATAATAATTGTGGTAAAATACACACACCATGTAATTTACCATGGAAACTACTTTTTTTCTGGCCACGCTGTGTAGCCTGCAGGAACTTAGTTCCCTAACAAGGGCTTAAACCCGAGCCCGTGCCTTGGGAGTGCAGAGTCCTAACCACTGGGGCGCCCCGCCCTAACCAGCCTCAGCGCACCGCTCTTGTTCCGTGGGTTTCTGTTCGCGGCTCTGGCCCATCTTTTGTCAGATTTACCCTATTCCCCGTTAGGTGGCACTTTTGTAAATGGTATTTTTGCGTTTCCATTTCCCATCATTTCTTGGTAGCGTGTGAAAGTATGATTGAGTTTTGTTTAGGGACCGTGTGTCCTGCAACCTTGACCAATTCGCTTGTCTGTCTCAGTCGTACCCCTCTACCCCTAGGAAGCTGACATGGTTCCAAAAAACCGCAGAATTTCCAGGTGTTAGGCTGCGGGTCCCAGGGCAGGCGGGGCTCTGAAGAAGGGCTGCTGCTGGCCACGCACTCGCAGGGTGGCAGGGGGCTGAGCCACTGCCCGCTGGGGCAGCCGCCCCTGCCTGACTCCCTGTGGGCCTCTGACCGAGGCTGCAGGCAGGAAGCTGTGTGTTTGAACCAGTCTCTAAACCTGAGCACTGGGGCTTTGTGATCACAGGTTTGCAGTGAGAGATGACAGGGCAGCCCCAGCCCGTGTCCTCAGCACTGTGGGTG
>SJXQ01000009.1:101973-124644 GCA_006408695.1 Aepyceros melampus | reverse complement strand
GTCATCATCCGCGGTCGTCTGGAATCAAGTGCTGCGACAGACAGGGTGTGCATCAGTCAGCGGGTGCTGCGTAACAAACTGCCCAGCTCAAGTAAAGCAGGAGAGTCTGTGATGGCTCGTGAAGGCGTGGCTTCGCTGGGTGGTTCTGCTGATCTGGGCTGGCCTTCCCGTGCTGCCTGAGGTTGACGACAGGCTCCTGGCCCATCTGGGAGCTGCCCGTCCGCTGGGGAGTGGGCAGCGGAGCGTCTGAGCCACACGTCTCATCAGCAGCACACCACGGCAGCCGAGCGGGGAGAGAGAGAGCACGGTGCTCGAGGCTTCTCTTCCGTTTTTCTATTTAACAGTCTTATTGGTCTTATTTTATAAACTATAAAATTCACTTGTTTTAAGTGTCACAACTCAATTTTTTAAAAATAAATTTGTGATGATGCTGTGATCACCCCAGTGTCACTGTAGGAAGCTTCACCACCCGCAAAGCACGCGCGGGGCCCAGCCCCTGACAGCCACTGATGTACTTCTGTGTCCTCAGATCTATCTTTTCTGGCCCTTCCATATTAATAGAGTCACACCGGCTGAGATCGTCTCTCATTTGGCTTAATGTCGTCTTATACCATGCGTCAGAACAGTGCCGGCGGATGCTCCCTGTAAGGGTCCAGCCGACTCTCCCTGTGAGTGTCCAGCCGACGCTCCCTGTAAGGGTCCAGCCGACGCTCCCAGTAAGCGTCCAGCCGACCCTCCACTGTGAGCATCCAGCCTGTCTTGTTTCCCACTTGCCAGCTGATAGGCATTTGGGCTGCTTCCAGTCCTGGTCTGTAGAAATGAAGCTGCTGTGAATATTCATGCACAAGTTTCCGAGTGGGCATATGTTTCCATTTCTCTTGGGTAGATGAGAGGAGTGGACTTGCTGGGCCATATGGTAAATTTATGTTTAACATTTTAAGAAACAGCTGAGCTGCTTTTCAAACGGTGGCACCTGCCACATTTCTGCTGTTAATATATGAAGGTTCCAGTTTCTCCCTGGAAGGAAACGCAACCCACTCCAGTATTCCTGCCCAGGAAATCCCACAGAGAGAGGGTCCTGAGGGCTGCAGTCCACAGGGTCGCGAAAGAGCTGGACATGACTGAGCAACTAAACAACCAGTTTCTCAAACTTCTCCATCTGCAGAACGTTGTTCTTCTGATGATAGCTATCCTCGTGTGTCTCAAGTGAAGTCGCTCAGTTGTGTCCGACTCTTCGCGACCCCATAGACTGCAGCCTACCAGGTTCCTCCATCCACGAGGTTTTCCAGGCAAGAGTGCTGGAGTGGATCGCGGTGCCCTTCTCCCGTGTGTCCTGCTGTGGTTTGAATTTGTGCTTCTCCGAATGTTCCTTCAAGTCCTTACAGGCCGCCTGTGTCCTTTGGTCAACTGTCCACAATTTTTGGTCGCTTAAAACTTGGATTATTTGTCGTACTCTTGAGTGATAAGACACATTCTGGATACGAGTCCTCCATCGAGGACGTGGCATGTGCTTCCTCCCGCCCTGGGACTGGCATCCCTGTTGGAGACCAGTTGGCTGTAAGTGTACTGGATTACCCTCGGGCTCTCAGTTTTGCTCCACTGGTGTGGATGGCTGTGCTTTCGCTCGTATGGTACTGTCTTGATTACGTCAGCTTTGAAGCAAGTTTTGAAGTCAGGAAATGTTGAGTTCTCCAACTTTGTTCTTTTTTAGACTATTTTGGCTCTTCCGCAGACTTTACATTTACATGTGAATTTTAAGATCAGTGTACCAGTTTCTGCAAAAACTAAGAAGCCAGCTGGGATGTTGAGAGGGGTTGCCATGGGTCCGTGGATGGATTCAGGGAGGGCGGCCATCACAGAGGTGCTGAGTCGCTCATTCCGTGAACAGTGACATCTGTTCATTTAGAGCCTCATCTCTTCCAGCAGCGTTTGTAACCTTTGGCGCGTAAGTTTCCCCCTTGCCCAAGGTGTCTTGAGGGCAAGACGTGGAATTAGCATGTGGCACTTCCTGTTGGACCCAGGAAGACCTGAGGTCCAGCCCCTGATTCCGGAAGTGGGAGATGGACTCCACTGGGGGTGGGAAGACTTGCCAAGCTGTGCTGTGAGGAGCCCGGATGCCCCCTGTGGTGTTGGAACCGAGGGTGGGCTGGCTGCTGATACCTGCTAGGGGTGCGGGTGGGGGTGGTTAGCCATGGTCAGTGAGAGCTTGGACCTTATTTCTTCACTTATGGTGTGGTCAGCTTCTACGATAGTGCTAAAACACTTGTCAAAGCCTCACCGTTGACTTAGTTCAAAGCCAGGCTGAGTTCAGCGCCTTTGCAGGGGGTTTCTGTGATGGTCAGCGTTGCTGCAGAGGATGGGGTGGGGGCATGAGGTGGGCTCGAACACGTCTGATGGCCCTGAGCGCCGGGCCCCCTCGGCCGGCTGGTCCTAGGAAGGGCCCCTCCCCCGCCTGTGCAGGCTGGGCTCTTCTGCTTGGAAGGCGTGGACTTTAGAGACCACCTTGCCCTCAGCTCCTGAGAGGTGATCTCTAGGCCTCTCGGGTGTCCTGCCTGGTAAAAGAGTCTCTAGTGTCTGGGGGCCTGTAGGTCAATGTGATGTAGAGTGGGCCACGGGTCAGGCTGCCCCCAAGAGAGGTGGTCGGGTGTGGCGCTCCAGCAAGGACCCTGGACCCCAAGTGGCAACACCCACGGGGAGGTTGCACATCAGGACTCCAGGGCGGGACGACATCTGGAGACTGGTGCCCAGCCCTCCTGAGCTCTGCCCAGGCCCTCCCCCCTTGAGACGTTCATCCATGCCCTGTCGGGGCTGCGACCACAGCTGGGGGCACAAGCACCCTCGGTGAGTTCTGGCGAATGCTCACATGGAAGCTGGTTAGGGACCCCGGGCTCCCAGCGGGGGTCGGCAGTGCAGGGGCTTGTGGGCTGCACCCCTGCCGTCGTCCCTGCCGTCGTGACTGCCTCGGGAGGACCTCTCCTGGGCAGCGGTTTGCAAAGGTGGGGAGCTGCTACCTCCTCACGGCCCCGGCTCCCTGTCCCCCAGACCCAGGACTGGACTCAGAGCCCGCGCTTGGGGACAGCTGCCCAGGGTGGTCACCAGGAAGGAAGACGCGTGCCGGTCAGTCACGTGGGTCGACGGTAGCTCCTGGTCAGAGGCTCCGGCAGGCGAGGCGGCTCTGTGGGTGATGAGACAGAAGCTGGAGCCCCTGGCAGCCAGCACGGTGCCAGAGCATCTCCGTGAGGACGAGAGACGCCAGCGAGGAGCGAACGTGGAGTGAGGACCCTCCTGGGCCTCTCCTGTACCCGGCGCCTCGTGGGCACCTTTCTGGGCTGGACTCAGTCCCCTGCCCCGGCTGAGGTCTGGCCCAGAGCCCACTGTTCGCAAATGCTTCACGGCACACTACGTACTCCAGGCCTCGCCACTTCTCAGAAGTAACTCCTGGGGCCCGGGCCCAGCTCGTGGGAGGGCTGGGCTGAGGAGGCAGTTTTCGCTCCTGGAGGTGCCGGGAGGTTGCAGAAGTGCCCAAGGGCCTAAGGCCATTGCAGCACTGGCCGCGTGTCCCAAGCCCCCGGCCCGCGTTCTGCACCCGAAGGACACCCCAGAGCAGGCAGCGCCCCAGGGGCGCCGTGTCGTGCCGGCGAGGACCCCACACACCTCTGCCTTCCCTCCAGCCCTCCGGAGGGGCAGACCCTTAGGGCTGGCTTTGGGAGGCACCGCAGCCTCAGCACCTCCCAGACGCGTTGGGTGCCGCTGCCCTGCCCCCGAGGGTTCAGCACCTCCCCATCCTCTCTCACTGCGTCCTTCTTGGTTTTTCAACTTCGCCCCGCACTTTATTATCATTTCTAACGTCCAGTGCCTCTCTGTGTTAGTGATGTGGACAGAGCCCCCACGCCGCTGCTTAGGGGGGAGCAGCCTCTGGTTGTCATCCTAGAGTTCATGCCAGTCCTGACGTGGGCAGCATCGCGGGTGGGAATGCGTCAATGGTACCCCAGTAACGGGGCCCCTGTGGCACCATGGGAACCGGCTGCACACAGGTGCGCCCAAGGGTGGTGTGTCGCCGGGGGAGGGGTGCACCAATGTCAAAAGCAACACGCCTGAGGTGATGGGGGGCTGAGCTGCCATGGAAAGCATCCTGGCTGTGTGAGCAGGTGGGGTGCCACGAAGGACAGAAATATGTGACCTGATTTGTACCCTGAGCTGGAGAAGCAGCTTGGACCAGCTATGTTTGCCTATGGTATCTTTTGCTCTGAGATATTTTTAATTTTTACATGGTTATATCTGTCAGTTTTTCCATTATGTAGGTTGCAAGTTTTTTTTTTCCCCCCAGTTCGGGGGCAACTTTGGTCTCTTCTGCCAAATAGGACCTTTAAACCAACCACAGGTTGGACACGTGGTCCAACCTGTCCACCGTCAGAGAGCTGTGTTGCAGAAAGTCTTTCCCAGTTTGTGCTTCCTGTGCTGATCAGAGGTTTTTTTTAATTAATTAATTTTTTATTGAAGGATAACTGCTTTGCATAATTCTGTTGTTTTCTGTCAACCCTCAACACGAATCAGCTGTAGAGATACATATATCCCCTCCCTTTTGAACTCCCTCCCATCTCCTGCCCCATCCCACCCCTCTAGGCTGAGACAGAGCCGCTGTTCAAGTTTCCTGAGCCACACAGCAAATGATCAGATGTTTTCAATTCGCGTGTAGTTGAGTCTTGTCAGTGTTTCTCTTTGTGACTTCTGAGTTTGAGGGGCTTGGGGAGTCCTGCAAATAATGTCCTTTTTTTCCTCCAAAGTTTGAACTGAAATGACGGTGTGGGTTCAGTCTGATCGAGGCTGGACAAGGATGTGGGTCAGATAAGAAGCCCCAGTGGGCTCCCTGGAACCTCCGGCGACTGCCCCCTTGGAGAGAGCTGGGGGAAAAGCCAGGGGACCTGCTGCTGCTATTTCCATCTGTCTGCTGGTGAGCCCAGCCGGACCACCAGCGGGACGTCCTGGCACAGGCCACTGTCCTCAGTGAGGTCCGGGATGAATGTGGGGCCACGTCTTCTGGTTCCCTCAGTCTCTCAGCCACAGCAGGGGCAGCGACCCCCCTGAGAGGTGCATGTGCAGCAGGCCACCCGGAGCGCGGCTTCTCAAAACCGCAGCTGCTCAGGGGCTCAGGGTCAGTGGCAGGCTGGGCGGGGGACCAGCCAGCGCCCCTTCTGCAGGTCTGGGCAGGGCTGCCTGGCCTCCTCAGGCACCTAACCCGGCCTGCAGATGCCTTTTTCTGGTCTAAGCTAGTTGCAACCTGGGCTCCCATCAGCGAGACACAGATCACATTCCCCTTCATCCTGCAGAAGCCTCGGAGGGCCTGCGGTCAACCTGGACTCCTGCTTGTTTTCCATACCTGAATCCTGTCTCCCACCGTGCGGGCACCCACGGCCGCTGCAGACCACAGGCCTACCAGGGGGACATCTCAGAGAGTCCACACGCCCTACCAGGCTGGAGGCTGTGAGGATCCAGTGATGGGGCCATGGGACATTTGGAGCCATGGCAACTGGGGGAATATCGACAGCCTCAGACATGCAGGGGACACCCCTCTGATGGCCGACAGTGAAGAGGAACTAAAGAGCCTTTTGATGAGGGTGAAAGAGGAGAGTGAGAAAGCTGCCTTAAAACTCAACATTCAAAAAACTAAGGTCATGGTCCGGTCACTTCATGGCAAATAAAAAGGAAAAAATGGAAACAGTGACAGATTTTATTTTCCTGAGCTTCAAAATCACTGCAGACAGTGACTGCAGCCATGAAATTAAAAGATGCCTGCTCCTTGGAAGAAAAGCTATGAAAAACCTAGACAGCATATCAAAAAGCAAAGACATCACTTTGCTGACAAAGGTCCATATAGTCAAAGTTATGGTTTTTCCAGTAGCCGTGTACAAATGTTTGATCTGGACCATGAAGAAGACTGAGTGCCAAAGAACTGATGCTTTTGAGCTGTGGTGTTGGAGAAGACTCTTGAGAGACCCTTGGACTGCAAGGAGATCCAACCAGTCCATCCTAAAGGAAATCAACCCTGAATATTCATTGGAAGGACTGATGCTGAAGCTGAAGCCCCAATACTTTGGCCACCTGATGCAGAACTGACTCATTGGAAAAGACCCTATGCTGGGAAAGACTGAAGGCAAGAGAAGAAGGGGGTGGCAGAGGAAGAGATGGTTGGACGGCATCACTGACTCAATGGACATGAATTTGAGCAAACTCTGGGAGATGGTGAAGGACAGGGAAGCCTGGTGTGCTGCCGTCCACGGGGTCACAACGAGTCGGACACGACTGAGCAGCTGAACAGCCACGGCACATGGTACTCTGCGGTGAAACAGTTACTTGCACAACCAGTGATGGGGGTGGAAGGGGCGGGTGCAGCTCAGGACAGTGAGAGGGGCCCCTGGAGGAGCTGCACCAGCGTCTAAAGAAATAAAGCCACATGATCAGGGGAGCTGAATCCTGAGCTCAAGGCAGGTCAGACAGCAAGAGTGTTCCTTCCATCCCTGAAAGGGTCTCTGCTCCCCCAAGTCTGCAGAGCGGATGTACTCCCAAGGCGGCCCCAGCAAGATCCAGAGGGTTCAGAATCCCAAGACAGACTGAGCTGACCTCCCTCCGCAGGTCCCCGTGAACGGCAGGACTCTGATGGGGACAGAGTTGGACGCATCCAGACGCCAGAATCCCGCAGTGGCCAGTGGTGGCGCTGAGTGGGCGCGGCCCTCCCCTCCCGCAGCCCGCTCCCCCCGCCTCTGCGGGCCCAGCAGTGGCCTCTTCTGACGCGGCTACTTTGCAAGCAGGTGCCGGTTCCCACTGCGCTCCACTCCCACCGCCCCTCACCCCAAACCTACAATTAGAGTCAGATCCAAGCATGTCCGAGGAGGTTAAGCACAAGCCTAATTTGAGAAAATAGGGTTTACACATCAAAAGGTCTGCCAGATTCGTCATTTATACTGTCAGGAGCCTGAGGGTGTGTGGGTTGGTGTCTGCAAGTCCTAGTGAGGGAGGGAAGAGCATATTGTGGATTGGATTAAATCTTCCAAGATGTGTGCAGTTACAAGGGATTCGGGATTTGATGTTTCCAGCGCTCTCTTCGGGGACCATAGCCTTGTTGAGGCAGAGGCTTGCGTAACTCAGTGTAGCTGTAACCATGCTGTGCAGTGCCACCCGCAGTCACAGTGGAGAGTTCTGATGAAACATGGTCCACTGGAGGAGGGGATCATCCTGGTATTCCTGCCCGGAGAACCCCGTGAACAGTATGAAAAGGCAAAAAGATAGGACACTGAAAGATGAGCTCCCCAGGACAGCAGGTGCCCAATATGCTCCTGGAGAAGAGTGGAGAAACAGCTCCAGACGGAGTGAAGAGGCTGGCCCAAGCAGAAACGACGCTCAGTTGTGGATGTGTCTGGTGCTGAAACTTGAAGTCTGATGCTATGATAACAGTATTGCACAGGAACCTGGAATGTCAGGTCCGTGAATCAAGATAAATTGGACGTGGTCAAGAAGGAGGTGGCAAGAGTGAACACTGACATCTTAGGAATCAGTGAACTAACATGGACTGGAATGGGTGAATTTAATTCAGATGACCATTATATCTACTACTGTGGGCAAGAATCCCTCAGAAGAAATGGAGTAGCCATCATGGTCAACAAAAGAGTCCGAAATGCAGTACTTGGATGCAATCTCAAAAATGACAGAATAATCTCTGTTCGTTTCCAAGGCAAACCATTCAATATCACAGTGATCCAAGTCTATGCCTCGAACAGTAATGCTGAAAAAGCTGAAATTGAACAGTTCTATGAAGACGTTCAATACTTTCTAGAACTAACACCCCAAAAAGATGTCCCTTTCATGATAGGGGACTGGAAAGTGAAAGCAGGAAGTCAAGAGTTACCTGGAGTAACAGACAAGTTTGGCCTTGGACTACGGAATGAAGCAGGGCAAAGCCTAACAGAGTCTTGCCAAGAGAGGGCACTGGTCATGGCTAACACCCTTTTACAGCAACAGAAGAGACGACTCTACACATGGACATCACTAATGATCAAAATCGAAATCAGACTGATTATTGCTTGCAGCCGAACACGGAGAAGCTCTATACAGTCAGCAAAAACAAGACCTGGAGCTGACTGCGGGTCAGAACATGAACCCCTTATTGCAAAACTCAGACTTAATTGAAGAAAGTAAGGAAAATCGCTAGACCATTCAGGTATGACCTAAATCAAATCCCTTATGATTATATAGTGGAAGTGATGAATAGAGTCAAGGGATTGGATTTGGTGATCAGAGGGCCTGAAGAACTATGGAAAGAGGTTTATAACACTTCACGGGAGTCAGTGACAAAACCGTCCCGAAGAAAAAGGAATGCTAGAAGGCAAAGTGGTTGTCTGGGGAGCCTTTACAGATAGCTGAGGAAAGAAGAACATTGAAAAGCCAGGGAGAAATGGATACACCCAACTGAACGCAGAGTTCCAGAGAACAGTAGGGAGAGAGAAGGCCTTCTTCAGTGAAGAGCAAAAAGAAGTAGCGGAAAACAATAGAAGGGGAAAGACTGGAGATCGCTTCAAGAAAACTGAAGATGTCAAGGGAACGTTTCACGCAAGGGTGGACACAATAAAGGACCTAACAGGAGCAGAAGAGATTAAGAGGTGGCAAGAACACACAGAAGAGCTTTCGGCTCAGAGGAGGCAAAAGTACGACTTTCTTTGTCATCCCGGATCTGGGTTCTTCCGACACCAGCCGCCTCCACCACGCCACCTAAGTCCGACCCCAATGAGATCAAAGCCGGATGCCCGAGGTGCGCTAGTGGGGAAGTTGGTGCCACGTCTGCCCTGCTCCCCACGATTGGCCCCCTGGGTCTGTCTCCGAAAAAGGCAGGTGATGACATCACCAGGGCAACTGGTGATTGGAAGAGTCTGGGGATTACAGTGAAACTGATCAGAACAGACAGGCCTGGACTGAGGCCGTGTCTTCTGCTTCCGCACTGATCATCAAAGTCCTCAAGGAGCCGCCAAGAGATGGAAAGCAGCAGAAAAATGGTAAGCACAGTGGAAACATCACTTTTGATGAGTCGACATTGCCTGGCAGGTGCAGCATCGATCTCTAGCTAGAGAACGCTCTAGCCCGGAGAACTCGCTGGAACCATTAAAAAGATCCTAGGAAGTGCCCCATCTGTGGGCTACAATGTTGACGGCCCCACCCTTGTGACATCATCGGTGACATCAGCAGTGCAGCGGTGGAGTGACCAGCTAGTTAAGAACTGCAAAAGGAAGAGAAAAATAAAGCATTATTTGACAGCCAAAAAAAAAAAAGGATACAGAGAAGAACTGTACCAAAAAGATCCTAATGACCCGAATAACCACAGTGGTGTGATCATGCCCCTGGAGCCAGACATCCTGAAGTGTGAAGTCAAGAGCGCCTTAGGAAGCATTACTACAAACAATGCTAGTGGAAGTGACCGAGTTCCAGCTGAGGCATTTCAAATCCTAAAATATGATGCTCTTAAAATGCTGCACTCAATATGCCAGCAAATTTGACAAACTCAGCAGTGGCCACAGGACTGGAAAAGGTCAGTTTTCATTCCAAACTCAAAGACGGGCAATGCCAAAGAATGCTCAAACACTGCACAGTCACCCTCATTTCTCATGCTAGGAAGGTTATGCTCAAAATCCTTCCAGTTAGGGTTCAGTAGTACATGAACCGAGAACTTTCAGATATTCAAGCTGGATTTAGAAAAGACAGAGGATGTGGAGAGCAGAGGACGAAAAACGGCAGAGGGACCAGAGATCGAATTGCCAACATCTGTTGGATCATCAAAAAAGCAAGAGAGTTCCAGAAAAATATCTACTTCTGCTTCACTGACTATGCTAGAGCCTTTGACTCTGTGGATCACAACAAACTGGAAAATTCTTAAAGCGATGGGAATACCAGACCACCCTACCTGCCTCCTGAGAGACCTGTATGTAGGTCAAGAAGCAACAGTTAGAACCAGACATGGAACAACAGACTGGTTCAAAATTGGGAATGGAGTATGAGAGGTTGTATATTTTCACCCTACTTATTTCACTTCTATGCAGAGTACATCATGCAAAATGCTGGGCTGGATCAATCTCAAGCTGGAATCCAGATTACTGGGAGAAATATCAATAAACTCAGATACGCAGATGACGCCACACCTACGGCAAAAAGAGAAGAGGAACTAAAGAGCCTCTTGATGAGGTGAAAGAGGAGAGTGAGAAAGCTGGCTAAAAACTCAACATTGAAAAAACTAAGATCCTGGCATCCATTCCCGTCACTTCGTGGCAAACAGATGGGGAAAAAGTGGGGGAAATGGCACATTTTATTTTCTTGGGCTCAAAATCACTGTGGATGGTGACTGCAGCCATGAAATTGAGACATTTGCTCCTTGGAAGGAAAGCTATGACAAACCTAGACAGCGTATTAAAAAGCAGAGGCCTCAATTTGCCAACAAAGGTCACAGTCAAAGCTATGGTTTTTCCGGTAGTCACGTATGGATGTGAGAGTTGGGCCATAAGACAGGCTAGCACTGAAGGATTTATCTTGAACTGTGGTGTTGGAGAAGACTCTTGAGAGCCCCTTGGACAGCAAAGAGGGCAACCGGTCAATCCTAAAGGAGATCAACCCTGAATTCTCATTGGAATGACTGATGCTAAAGCTGAAGCTCCAGTCCTTCGGCCACCTGATGGGAAGAGCTGACTCACTGGAAAAGACCCTGATGCTGGGAAAAATTGAAGGTGGGAGGAGAAGGGGATGACAGAGGATGAGATGGTTGGATGGCATCATTGACTCAATGGATATGAGTTTGAGCAAGCTCCAGGAAGGACAGTGAAGCCTGGCATGCTACAGTCCGTGGGGTCACAAAGAGCTGGACACGACTTAGTGATTAAACAACAACGGTTTTTCAACTCAAGAAGCTGGAAGTGTCCCTCACTTTTCTCTTGGTTGGTTGACTGAAACCGGGGCTCAGTGTTCACCCAGTGGTGGAGGCTGGAATGCTGGAAAGGCTGTGGTACGATGGGGAGGGAGGATTCCAAACTAAGAACCAGAACTCGTCTCCTGACAGTGGTCCCAGGAAGACCTGCCCCGTCACCACTGCCCCGAGGGATACAGAGGAGGAATGTGAGGGCGTCCTGGGACCGTGAATACCCAGGGGTTGTCCCCTTTGTGGGGAGGAGACAGGAGGACGCTGCTGTTGAAACGTGTGCCTTGACTGCAGTGAGCTGAAGGGCCAACTTTTCTAAAGGGTCAGGGTGAAGATACAGGCAAAAATAAATGAATCTGGAAATCAGAAGATGGTTAGGACGAAAGAATAATTCCAAGAGCTAATTTTGGAGGGACAAAAATCACAAAAAATAGAGAGATAATTAGAAAACCAAACCAAGAAGGGAGAAATGTTAAATATACAGAAGAACAAATGAGAGAAATCATCACAGACGTAGAAAATTGTTTTAAATACAAGATACAATACTTTGATGCACACTAGGCAAGTAAATAAAACCTGGCTGAAACAGATGGTTTTTCTAAGGAAATATTATAATTAATAATGATAATAGATTTATTGAAACAGATCCCTGAAGATATTTAAAACCCTAAGCACAGCAAGTAATGCAAAGCTATCCCTGGAAAAGTCATCCGGCCAAGACGACCTCCTCAGTGAAGAAGAAGCTGCCTGCCGATGCAGGAGACGTGGGCTTAGTCGCTGGTCCAGGAAGATCCACGTACTGCGGAGCAACTAAGCCGGTGAGCCGCAACTGCTGAGCCTGGGCTCTGGAGCCCGTGCTCCGAAACGAGAGGAAAGCCACGCAGCAATGGGGACCCAGCACAGCCATAAGGAAATAAAGAAATACAAATTTTATAAAGAATAATATTTTTTTAAAAAGCCAATACTATAATGTATTCCAGGATATAGGAAACTGATGAATTCCCCCCCATTTAAAAACATTCCTTCAATAATATGGATATCAAAACTCTAAAAATATAGCACAATAGTGTAAAATTACAGACTGAGCTCATTAATATCAATGTTAAAATATTAATATTAGTATACAGAATCAAAAAGCACATTGAAAGGCTCACACTCTAAAGCCAAGTGAGGTTTGCTTGTGGATGATTTGTTAACAGAAAATGTTTAATACAATTCACCATATTAATAAAGCAGAAGAGAGAAATTGTGTTCATTTCATAGAGGTATTTGATAGGATTTATCATAGATTTTCTTTTGTTGAGGTAAAATTTCCATTCGTCAGGTAGACAGGTCTTTAAAATATTTTAAAGAATCTTAAGCCCTAGGGACTTCCCTAGAGGTCAGTGGTTAAGACTCAGCACGCGCACTGCAGGGCTTCGGGTTCGATCCCTGCCGGAAACCTAGGATCCTGCCTGCTGAGCAGCAGGGCCCAAAGACAAAAACAAACCAACAAAAGCCAGTGTTAAGCCTGCAGAAAGGCTTCCACGATTCCTCCCGCACCGTTCGGGAGTGGATGGCCAAGCTGGGGCCCCAGCGTCCCCGCACGCTTTGCCTGTAGTTCCCTCCCACAAGGAAGGACGCTCTTCTACCCAACCAAAGCCCAGCGGTGGTCAGGAGCCCCGCGGCGCCCAGCGGTGGTCAGGAGCCCCGCACGGCGGTGCATCCCTGCAGCTCATCCTCCTCCCCGCCATGCTTTGAGCGCTTCCCCACCCTCTGGCAAAGACAGCGTCCCAGGCCCGTCTCACACTTTCCTGGGCTGACCCAGGAATCAGCCGTTTCTAGAAGAATCCTTGGTTCCTTTCAGCGTCGAAGGATGAGTCAGTGCACAGATCTGAAGCAGACGGTTCAGTGAGTTTTGACAAATGTGCGTATCCTATAACCAATCCCTGCAATCAGAGCATCAGGCTCTGGGGGATTTCTCCAGTGGTCCTGTGCCGAAGGCTCCATGCTTCCCCTGCAGGGGGCTCAGGTTCGACCCCTGGAACTAAGTCCTGCATTTGGCAGCTAAGAGTTCACATTCTGCAGCTAAAGATCCTGCATGTCCCAACAAAAATGGACGGTCACAGGCGCTTCAACTAAGACCAGGCACAGTCAAATAAAGAAAGAATTCTGAAAAAGGGATATCAGGCCTTTCAATCACCCATAAAGTTACTCTGCCCCTTGAAGACTACTCCCACCTCCCAGGCAACCACTGTTCTTATTTCTGTCATCTTGCTTGTTCTTCATCTGAATAGAATGATAAAGTATACACATTTTTGTCTGGCATTTTTTTCCATTTGGTCTAATATATTGTAGACTCTCCATGTTGCAGCATAGGTCAGTTATTTGTGCTCCTTTGTGCCGAGGAGCATTTCCTGGTATGACTCTCCCACAATTTGTTTATCAGATCTCCTGTTGATCAGCAAATAGAGTCTTCCCAGATTTTGGCTGCAGTGAACAAAGTTATGGTAATGATTCTTGTACAAGTTGCTTGAGGTCAGAGGTCTTCTTCTCTCTTGGAAAGGTATAAGAGTGTAATCGCTGGGTCCTGGGGCAGGTACTTTCACTCTTCACTTTCATGCACTGGAGAAGGAAATGGCAACCCACTCCAGTGTTCTTGCCTGGAGAATCCCAGGGACAGGGAGCCTGGTGGGCTGCCGTCTATGAGGTCGCGCAGAGTCGGACACGACTGAAGCGACTTAGCAGCCGCACCAGGGGTAGGCGTATAGCTGCAAAATTGTTTCACAGAGTTGCACCATTCTGCATTCTTGGCAGCCATGTATGAGTTCTATTTGCTCTGTGATTTCACCAGCAGTTGGTGTCTCCATCTTAGTCAAATGGGCGTCTGAGCGGTGTCTCCCTGGGGCTTGCATTGCCGTCCCCGTGTTTCGGCTCGGGGGTTGGACTGTGAAGCGTCCGGCTGTGGTCCTCTCGAGTCTGGGCACACTAAGCTTTTTCATCTGTACATTTATGTTTTTTTACCAAATTTAGGGACTTTTCAGCCGTTATTCCTTCAGAAAATTTTTCTGCCCCACTTGCCTTTCCTCCTCACGTGGAACCCTAGTTACGCATGTGTTCAGCCTCTTGCTATCGTCCCGGTGACCGTTCCCCTGGCCTCTGATGATTTTGGTCCGTCTGTGCATATATAATTCTCTTCTTTCGGTTTCGCCTCTTTGTGCTTATCGAGCCTCTCCTTCGCAGTATCCACTCTTGTTGTTCAGTTGCTCGGTCATGTCCAATCTTCGCGACCTCCTAGACTGCCGCGTGACAAGCTTCCGTGTCCTTCACCATCTCCTGGAGTTTGCTCAGACAATATCCATTCTGCTGGTCAGCATCTCCAGTATTTTTTTTTTCGTTTCAGATATTGTCTTATGGCTAGAAATTGCACTCAGTCCTTTTTTTTTGGTATGTGTGTGTCTTTCTTTTTATCAGTCCTGTTTTTATAGTTTTCATTTCTCAGTTTAGATTTTCCTTTTGTTTCCATATACATTCATTTGCACCTTTAAGCCTTTGGGCATATTTATAAAGACTGTTTTGTCAATGTTCTGCTCTGCAAAATTTGATCACTTAAGGATCTGGTTCTAGGGACTTCCACTCCCTTAATTGTGAGTCATGTTTTCAAGCTTCTTCTCATATGTAGTAATTGTTTGTTATATGCTAGACATTGTGATTGTTGTATGAAAAAGTATAAATGATGCTTTCTTTTAAAAGATATTGCTTTGTTCTGGAATGCTGTTAAAATTCTAGCAGACTGTGTGGTCCTGTCTGGCTTGGTCGGATGCTTTGGAAGGCTGGGTCTGTTTCAGGCCCGTTGTTAGTCCGAGGTTTTGGCCTTTATCCTGGAGTGTGGTTTGTATTCCTGAACCACGGCCTTTCTGGGGTTTTGCTTGGTCACCGAGGCGCCCACTGAGGCTTCTTCACTCGAGCTGGGGGGCCTGCAATGTTACCCATCACTGTACCATGACTGCTTTCCCCGCCTCCGCCCCACAGTAGCCGCTCCTGCCGGGCTTTATGGAAGCCCTCCCTGCACGCGTGCAGCCTGCTCAGCTGGGGTCTGATGGGAGCCGCCACGCAGGCTCACTGTGACTTTGTAACTTGCAGTAAGAGACGTGTGCTTAGTGCTTGTCCCTGTTGCTGACACACAGCCCCTGAAGCTGTTGGCATCTCCTGAGATGACGGCAGCGCGTGTGTCTTTTGTTATATTAATGGATGACGTTCGAAACCACTTCAGAATGGTATCTGGTTGCCAGAGGAGCCAACCATGTGATTAGAGGGTCAGAACTGTCAGTCCCACTACCTGAAGTCTGAGGAAGGGAGAGAGGCTGAGCCAGTGCTCACTGGCCAGTGATCTCCCCGTCACACCTTGCAGTGACGCCGCCATCAGACCCCAGGGGACAGGGTTTGGGAAGCTTCCAGGCTGGTGGACTAGATGCATGCATTTGCTGCTGGGTGAGGCCCCGAACTCCACTGGGACAGAAGCTTCTGTGCATGGGACCTCACCCTAGTATTTCTTCATCTGCCTTTTGATTGCATCTTTAAATTTCCTTTGTAATAAACTGGTGATCTAGTGAGTAAACTGGTTTTCTGAGTTTTGTGAGCTGTCCTTGCATAGTAATCAAACTCGAGGTGGAGGGTCCTTGGAGCCTCCAGTCTGTACAAAGCCGGACAGAAGCACAGGTGGCAACCTGGACTGGAACCGGGGTCTGAAGTGGGGGCAGTCCTGTGGGGCTGAGACCTTAACCTGCGGCTCTGATGCTATGTCCAGGTCAGTAATGTTGGAACTGAGTTGAATCGTAAGACCTCCCTGCAAGCTGGTGTGGGAAACCCCCATGTGGGGATGGGTTGCAGGCCCGTGCTTCTGAACCCTCATGACACACAGTTCCCTCCTGCTTGGCACTGCCCCCTGCCAGCTGCAGCCCCTCCAGCCCTCCTGGAGCCCCTGACCCTCTGGAGTCTCTGCCTCCTCGGCCGTAAGACGGCTGCTGTGGCTTCAGCCCTCGAAACCTTGGAAGGGAGACCCGCGGTGAAAGCAGGCAGACGGGGCGCGCTGCGTGGCTCCCGCCGCTCCCAGCATCTCAGCCCTGCACTACCCGCGGCCCATAGCTGCCTCTTGCACTTGCCTGACGCCGTCGTTATTTACGGCAGGAGGTAAGTGTAACTGGCTATGATGCTCATAGCTGCCTCTTGCACTTGCCTGACGTTGTAGTTATTTACGGCAGGAGGTAAGTGTAACTGGCTATGCTGCCCATAGCTGCCTCTTGCACTTGCCTGACGCCGTCGTTATTTATGGCAGGAGGTAAGTGTAACTGGCTATAATGTCCTGCCTGGAACTGACATGCATTCGTTTTTGTTTTTCCTTTGGCTGCGCCACACAGCATGTGGGATCTAGTTCCCTGACCAGGGGCTGAACCTGAGCCTTCTGCATCGGAAGCTCGGAGTCTTAACCACTGGACCATCAGGAAGTCCCTCAGCATGCATTCTTGATCAAATTTTCTTGTATAAATGCCATAAATTTATACAAGCCCCCAAGCTGTCCCCATGTCAAGTGGGGGAGATACTAGAATCATACCTATTAAAGTAAAAACTCAGGAAGGGTGTCTTCTGATATCACTGTTACTTAATATTTTTGCAACTGGAGAAGAGAAAAGTGAGACATAACAATAGCAATGTTATTAGGAGGAATTCCTATTCAATAGTCAATAGGAGGAAGTGTAATGACAATAGGAGTAATGTAATGTCAGTGTTTTTGCAGCTGATATGATTAAATCTCTGGAAAAATCCAAGTGGATCAATTTAAATTCTATTACAAACAGTGTTTCAGGACTGTCTGGGACAGAAAGAGCATACTGTCATCATTAGCCTTCGTCTGTATGGAAAAGGGCTTCCCTGGTGGCTCAGATGGTAAAGAATCTGCCTCCAAAGCGGAAGACCTGGGTTCGGTCCCTGGGTGGGGAAGATCCCCTGGAGGAGAGCACGGCAACACACTCCAGTATTCTCACCTGGAGAATCCCCATGGACAGAGGATCCTGGCGGGCTACAGTCCACGGGGTCGCAGAGTCAGACGCGACTGAACGACTAAGTGCACCGCATACAGAAAGCAGCTTGTTAGCAAGAGATAAAAAGGAAAAGAGCCCTTTGACCATCGCACCAGAAGCTGGAGCACCCAGGAGTAAACCTACTGAGAAATACGTAAGCTCCAAAGGAAGAAAACAAAAATCCCACTGAGGGACATAGACAGAGATTTGAAGGGAGGCGAGGCAGCCTTGTCCTAGGATCCGTAGAGTCTTGGTCGTAAAGAGGACAGTCTCTGCTCCTAGGAATCTGTCCTGTAGACTTGATCTCACACGTGTGAGACGAAGCACACGCGGCGTTATCCGTTACAGCACTGCCAGCAGTAGGAAAAGCCTGAACGTCTCAAAAGGCCACTGGGGCTGGTCAAATACACCGTGGTGTGCGTGCAACAGGGTGGCGTCCCACTGCCAGCTCTCCAGGCCCAAGGAAGGACGGTCTCCAAGGCTGGCGGCTGCATGAAAAAATCACGGTGCTGAGGGTGTGGCGCTCGGCCCCTGTGAGACGTGCATGTGGTTTGCACACTAGGGGTGGCTCAGCTCTAAGGAAAGTCAAGCCTGCCAGCATGATGCCAGCGTGCAGGCATTTCTTTCTCTCTCAAGGCCCCGAGGAAGTGGTCCCCACCCTGGCTCGCTGCCCAGCGCGGGCCTCCTCCGTCCGCCCCGCTCTCTGGAGCAGGCTGGTTCCCCCTCAGCCTTGGTGGCTCGTAGTCAAAGACGGCCACCTCGTCTCCAGCCCACACAGCGGTGCCCAAGTCAGGAAGAAAGGAGGCGGGGAAGAGGCAACAAGGGCCCCACGGGTCCCACGTTCTCTCGGAAGAGCAAATGTTGGGACTTCTCTGGTGGGCCAGTGGCTGAGACTCTGCTCCGTATCCGAGGGCGCGGGTTCAGTCCCTGACCAGGGAAAGGATCCCGCGGGCTGCGACGAAGAGTCTGTGTGAGGCAGCCAGAGAGCTCACGCGTCTCAATTGAAAGATCCCTCCTGCTGCAACTAAACCTCTTCATTAAAAAAAATAAACTCTTTAAAAAGAAAAGCAAAGCCCGTGTTCATCTCAGCGTTCCTCTCAGCAGGCGTGGGTTGTAGCTCGTGGGTCAGAACTGAGTTCGTGGCTGCTCCTGGCTGCAAGGGAGGCCGGGAAACTGCGTATGCAACCAACTGTGAGGCCCCGGCAACAGGGAAAGCAGAAGGACAAAAGCCAAGAACGAGTGGCCTGCGTCATCTGCTACCCTGGCCATACCTAGAGTGTCTTCAAAAGGACACACAAAAAATTGGAAATTCTAGTAGACTCTGGAAAGGGTACAGAATGTCTGGAAGGTGTGCGTGTAGAGGGAGGGGCTTTATTCTCTTCTGTGAGTTTAATATCTGTGTATTTACTACCTACAAAATAAATAAATGAAATATAATTTTCAAAAGTCACCAATAACAAAAGTACAGCTTTAAAAATGCCATATTCAGAAACTTTTATAAATGTTTTAAAATAACATTTATATTAAAGAGAAATTCATAAAGTTAAATTACAAAATACTTAGTATTTAAAAGTAATGGAACCTCTGCATGTTAAAATTTGTGAGACACATTTAAAACAGTATTAGAGAATACAGTATTGTAAAGCAAAACAAACTAAAAAATAAAAATTAATTAAAAAAATAAATAAAAATAAATGCTTAAAAAAAAAACAGTATTAGAGACAACTGTATACCTTTGACTGTGTTTACCTGAAAATAAGAAAGACTGAAAAAAATCAATTAAGTCAAGGATCTATAAAAATGGCACAGAATAAGTCCAAAGAAATAAAGAAGGAAAGAAATAATAAAAACATAAACCAAGAGAGAACAACAACAAAAAGCAAAAATGATGACAAAATCAAAGTTGTCTCTCTATTTAAAAAACAAATGCTTTGGTATTTCCCTAATAACAATGGCTGTTTCTTGATGGAAAATCTGAGATGACAAGGGACCTTTCTTCTTTGAACGTATTCTCCATGGCTAAAATTAGGATAAGCACGTAATAACTTTATAATAAATGTAACCAAATTCCTTTCTTCAAAAGAGAGAAAAAGAGAAAACCCAAATGCTTCTTTATACATTTATTTGGCTGCACCAGGCCTTGGTCGTTACACGCAGGACCCTCGATCTTTGCTACGGCATGCAGACTCTTCAGCTGCAACGTGCAGACCCCTCGTTAGGTCCTGCAGAATCCAGTTCCCCCACCAGGGACCGAGCCCAGGCCCCCTGTGTTGGACCACTAGGGACGTCCCCAAGTTGACTCTCTAAAAAGTTTATTTCAAGAGTGATTAAGTAGGGGAGGGAAGAGGTATAATAAGATATAAGACAAAGGGGGTAAAAACCCTTGCCATATTCTACATGTAGGAGACTATTTTTTTAGTATACATCAAGAAGTTTGAGGTCTTCCCTGGTGGCTCAGCTGGTAAAGAATCTGCCTGCAGTGCAAGAGACCTGGGTTCGATCCCTGGGTTGGGAAGATCCCCCTGGAGAAGAGAAAGGCTATCCACTCCAGTATTCTGGCCTGGAGAATTCCATGGACTCCATGGGGTCACAAAGATTTGGAAACGACTGAGCGACTTTCACTTTGAAAAAGTTTGAAAATCTAGGTAAAACGCACAGATGCATAGAGAATTGAAAATACTGGAACCCAAACAAGGAAGAAGAGAAAAGCACAGGAAGTTAGAAATTGTCTAAAAAATTAAAATAGTGACCAAGCCTCTCTACCAGCACACACACACACATTCTGCCCACACACACACACGAACACTGCACACACACACACACACACACACATACACACACTTCCCGAAGCTCCTAACTCAGCTGTTACCACAAACAGATCTAAGAAACCTTCAGAGAACAGATAACCCATGTGATGCATAAGTTGTTCCAGAAAAAGAAAAATAGAGGAAAAGTGGTCCACCCCAGTTTATGAAGCTAGTTCAGACTGGGGCTTCCCTGGTGGCTCAGTGGTAAAGAATCTGCCTGCCATGCAGGAGACGTGGGTCGATCCCTGGGTCGAGAAGATCTCCTGAAGAAGGAAATGGCACCCCGCCCCAGGATTCTTGCCTGGAGACTCCTACGGACAGAGGAGCCTGGCAGGTCACAGAGTCGGACTTGACTGACCGATTAAACAACAGTAATATAGGGATTTTTAAAAAGCACAGGATAAGTGCATTCTAAGCCAGTTTTGTCTATGATCATGAATTTTTAAAATCTTAAAGTATTAGCTAACTAAAATCCAATCACAAGTTGCATTCACATAAGGTTTCTCTCCGTAATAGAAGGATAGTTCAAATCAGAGATTTTAACACAGCAATTTGCCAGGTTAAAGAAGAAAAGAACGATAATCATTACACTGATGCAGAGTAAAGCATTTGACAGTTTGATAAAAATTGACTGATTTAAAGAAAAAAAAACACCTTAGGAAACAGAAGCTTAAAGGGACTTTCCCCAACTAATAATGATTATTTCCCTCAAATCTGTGGCAAGTTAACAGAGACCATTTGCATGCATTCCCTTTGGGCTGGGAATAATATAAAAATGTTCATTCTCACAGCCTCTGTTCAATATTATTCTGAAAGCCCTGGCCCATGCATAAGACAAGAAAAAGAAATCATTAGTTTGCTGCTGCTGCTGCTAAGTCACTTCAGTTGTGTCCGACTCTGTGCGACCCCATAGATGGCAGCACACCAGGCTCCCCCGTCCCTGGGATTCTCCAGCCAAGAACACTAGAGTGGGTTGCCGTTTCCTTCTCCAATGCATGAAAGTGAAAAGTGAAAGTGAAGTCACTCAGTCATGTCTGACTCTTAGTGACCCCATGGACTGTAGCCCACCAGGCTCCTCCGTCCATGGGATTTCCCAGGCAAGAGTACTGGAGTGGGGTGCCATTGCCTTCTCCGAATCATTAGTTTAGGAATTATTAATAGATGAAGGCAGATGTATTGGTTTGGCCAAAAAGTTCGTTCAGGTTTTTCCTTAACATCTTCAGAAAAATTCGAACAAACTTTTCGGCCAACTCAATATCATAATGTCTTTCCAAATAACATGTTAACATTCATTGAAATGCCAAAATAATCAACAGATTAACTATCAGAACTAATTAGAGTTTAACAGAGCTACCCCAAACAAGTTAACAGTATTCCTTTAAGTCACTGAAAAATACATAGATGACTGGACAGATGTTATTTAAAAAAAAAGAACAAATGTTCAGGAATTAATCTTGGAGTCCACAAGCTCATTATTGGGGTGGGGGTGGGGGAAACCCTGGAATCACCTCCCAGCCTCAACAGAGAGCTGGAACCAAGGACGCCTTTCTGCCTGCTTGCGGGTCGGGGCCAGGCTGTGGGCCACATTGATACACTCAGGCTGCCGGTTCTGGTGCCCAGATTTCTGTGGGTTTGGAGACCCGCAGGAGGCTCTAGCAGTAGGGTGGGTCTCCACTCCGAAGGCATCGTGCCCACCCCCTGGCTGCTGGGCTCCGCAGCTCCTGGGACAAGACGCCCTGGCCTTCCGCCCCCCGCAGCTGGTCACAGGTCAGTGGGCGGTGTTGGTGTTCTCTGCTCGGCCCGCCATGGCCTGAGCCCCTGAGAGAGACATCGGGGTGGTGACCGGCCTGCCTGGTTCTTCCCAGACCGTCAGCCAGGAATGTCAGGGCATGCTGGTGCATGCCTGTCCGCCGTCTGGCGCAGCCGAGCCGCTTCATGTTTGCGTGTGTGCACGTGTGTGTGATAAGGGTGGGGGCCTGGGCCTGGACCCTGATGAGATCTGGAGTCAGCTCCTCCCCGAGCCTGGAGCTTCCAGGGAGTATTGGAGGGGGCAGGCCAGGGGATGTCCCCGCTGCTCAGCCACGTGGACCCTGAGCTGGCTGTGTGATCCCGAGCCAGTCACCCGACCTCTCTGGGATGTGAGTCCAGCCAGAGGCGCTGGCCTTGGCTGGGAGTCTTACTCTGCAGACCCTTTAGTGAGGGCTTTCTCTGCCGCAGTTGGGAACACGGGGCCTGACCGGGGCTCAGGGGTGAAATATGAAGAGGTGTGGGGCCCTGGCAAGGCCGAAGAGGCTGGGACTGGGGGCAAGGAAGAGGTGGGGGGCTGTGGGCAGAGCTTGCCAGGCTGTGTGAGCTGGGGGGAGGGGCAGCAGCAGGACAGGGTCTGCAGAACTGGCCACATTCAAGGGCTTACCTCTCTGAGCTTCTCCAGTTGGACCCCAACATCTTCGCATCCTACCCTGAGTCTGGGTGCACCCCCGAGTCCCTCAGCATGGGGGATGTGAGTGTAGGCAAACAGCTGAGCGGGGGCTTGACCCGGGGCGTGGGTTTGTTGCTGTGAGCTACAGCAGACTTTACAGCAGGGGAGGCCCCCAGATGTATGCTTGAGAGAGCAGCTGGCAGCTGAGCCGGGCCAGGATGGGGGCAGGTGAGGGCGGGCTACCCGAGGGCGCTGGATGGATGGAGACTTAGGAGCCTGGACTGAGGTGGGAGGGACAGGAAGGGATGCCTCTCTCCAGGTTCCAGCCCAAGCAGCCAGGGGAGGGGTGTCTCTGAAGGAGGTGGAGGGGTCAGGGAGGGCCCCGAGGCCAGCGGGCATCCCTGCTGGTGCTCAGGAGGAGTCTGGGCTGCGGGCTGAGGGCGG
>SJXQ01000009.1:47377-63656 GCA_006408695.1 Aepyceros melampus | reverse complement strand
GGGCGTGCGGAGCCGGCTCTCGGAAGACGAGAAGCCGGGAGCCGCCCTGTGTCCGGTGACAAGCAGAGGTCGACGGGGACAGCAGGCCGGCGCCCGGCCTCGTGCGAATCCGGAGGAACCGCAGGCGCAGGGGCGGCGGGCCCGGCCCCCGCCTGCCGGCGCCCGGATTTGCGCGGGACCCCGCAGAGCCGCTCCGAGGGCCTGGCCAGAAGCACGGAGAGCTTCCGTGTGGACGGACGTTGGGGGCTGCATCATTCCGTAGCAAAACGTGGTGTATTTTGACAGCGACTGTCACTCACTTCTGACACCTGCTACCGTGGGGATGAGCCTCACAATGTGCGAAGTGAGAGGACTGTCGTTTGGTCCAGTGTCGAAGACTCCAAGCTCCCAATGCAGGGCCCAGGTTGGATCCGGGGTAGGGGAATTAGATGATGCTGTGAAAGTGCTGCCCTCAATATGCCAGCAAATTTTGAAAACTCAGCAGTGGTCACAGGACTGGAAAAGGAGACTTTTCATTCCAATCCCAAAGAAAGGCAATGCCAGAGAGTCTTCAAACTATGGCACAATTGCACTCATTTCACAAGCTAGCAAGGTTATGCTTAAAATCCTTCAACCTGTGATTCAACAGTGTGTAAACCTATGTGTAACCTAAAGCCTCTGGATGTACAAGTGAGATTTAGAAAAGATAGAGGAACCAGAGGTCAAATTGGCAACACCCTTTGGATCATAGAAAAAAACCAAGAGAACTCCAGAAAAACATCTACATCTGCTTAATTGACTAAGCCAGAGCCTTTGACTGCGTGGATCACAACAAACTGTGGAAAATTCTTCAACAGAGGGGAGTACCAGACCACCTTACCTGCCTCCTGAGAAATCTGTATGTAGGTTAAGCAACAGTTAGAACTGGATATGGAACAACAAACTGGTTCCAGATTGGGAAAGGAGTACCACAATGCTGTGTATTGTCATCCTGCTTATTTAAATTATATGCAGAGTACATCAGGAGAAATGCTGGGCTGGATGAAGTTCAAACTGGAATCAAGACTGCCGGGAGAAATATCAATAACTTCAGATATGCAGATGACACCACCCTTATGGCAGAAAGAGAAGAGGAACTAAAGAGCCTCTTGATGAAAGTGAGAAAGGAGAGTGAAAAAGTCAGCTTAAAACTCAACTTTCAGAAAACAAAGATCATGGCATCTGGTCCCATCACTCCATAGCAAATAGATGGGGAAAAAATGGAAACAGTGACAAACTTTATTTTATCTGGGGGCATCCATCTATTGTGGATGTGACTGGTGATAGAAGTAAAGTCTGATGCTGTAAAGAGCAGTATTGCATAGGAACCTGGAATGTTAGGTCCATGAATCAAGGTAAATTGGAAGTGGTCAAACAGGAGATGGCAAGAGTGAACATCAACATTTTAGGAATCAATGAAATAAATGGACTGGAATGGGTGAATTTAACTCAGTTGACCATTATGTCTACTAATACAGGCAAAAATCCCTTAGAAGAAATGGAGTAGCCCTCATAGTCAATGAAAGAGTCTGAAATGCAATACTTGGGTGCAGTCTCAAAAATGACAGAATGATCTCTGTTTCCAAGGCAAACCATTCACCACCACAGTAATCGAAGTCTATACCCCAACCAGTAATGCTGAAAAAGCAAAAGTTGAACGGTTCTGTGAAGACCTACAAGACCTTCTAGAACTAACACTGAAAAAAAAGCTGTCATTTTCATTATAGGGGACTGGAATGCAAAAGTAGGAAGTCAAGAAACACCTAGACTAACAGGCAAATTTGGCCTTGGAGTACAGAATGAAGCAGGGCAAAGGCTAATAGAGTTTTGCCAAGAAAACGCACTGGTCAGAACACCCCCTTCCCACAACACAGTACTCTTACATGGCATCACCAGCTGGTCAGTACCAAAATTAGATTGATTATATTATTTGCAGCCAAAGATGGAGGAGCTCTATACAGTCAGCAAAACCAAGACCAGGGGCTGACTGTGGCTCAGATCATGAACTCCTTATTGCCAAATTCAGACTCAGATTGAGAAAGTAGGGAAAACCACTAGACCATTCAGGTATGACCTAAATCAAATCCCTTACGATTATACGCTGGAAGTGACAAATAGATTCAAGGGATTAGATCTGATAGGGTGCCTGAAGAACTATGCACAGAGGTTCATGACATTGTACAGGAAGCAAGGATGAAGACAATCCCCAAGAAAAAGAAATGCAAAAAGGCAAAATAGTTGTCTGAAGAGACCTTACAAATAGCTGAGAAAAGAAGAGAAGCTAAAGCAAAGGAGAAAAGGAAAGATATACTCAGCTGAATGCAGGATTCCAAAGAATAGCAAGGAGAGATAAGAAAGCCTTCCCCGGTGACCAGTGCAAAGAGAGGAAAAAAATAGAATGGGAAAGACTAGAGATCTCTTCAAGAAAATTAGAGATACCAAGGGAACATTTCATGCAAAGATGGGCTCAATAGAGGACAGAAATGGTATGGACCTAACAAAACAAGAAGATATTAAGAAGAGGTGGCAAAAATACACAGAAGAACTATATTAAAAAATCATGACACAGATAGCCACGATGATGTGATCACTCACCTAGAGTCAGAAATCCTGGAATGTGAAGTCAAGTGGGCCTTAGGAAGCATCACTACAAACAAAGCTAGTGGAAGTCCTGGAATTCCAGCTGACTTATTTCAAATAATAAAAGATGATGCTGTGAAAGTGCTGCACGCAATATGCCAGCGAATTTGGAAAACTCGGCAGTGGCCATAGGACTGGAAAAGGTCAGCTTTTATTCCAATCCCAAAGAAAGGCAATGCCAAAGAATGTTCAAACTACTGAACAGTTGCACTCATTTCACATGCTAGCAAAGTATTGGTCAAAATTCTCCAAGCCAGGCTTCAACAGTATATGAAAAATAAACTTTGAGTTGTTCAAGCTGGATTTAGAAAAAGGCAAAAGAACCTGACAGGCTGGATGAAGCACAAAGTGGAATCAAGATTGCTTGATGAAAGTAAAAGAGGAGAGTGAAAAAGTTGGCTTAAAACTCAACATTCAGACAACTAAGGTCATAACATACGGTTTCAATATTCATAGCAAATAGATGGTTAAACAATGGAAACAATGACAGACTTTATTTGGGGGGGGCTCTAAAATCACTGCAGATGATGACTGCAGCCATGAAATTAAAAGACACTTGCTCCTTGGAAGAAAAGCTATGAACAACCTAGACAGCATATTAAAAAGCAGAGACATTGCTTTGCCAACAAAGGTCCGTCTAGTCAAAGCTATGGTTTATCCAGTAGTCAGTATGGATATGAGAGTTGGACTATAAAGAAAGGTGAGCACTGAAGAATTTATGCTTTTGAACTGTGGTGCTGGAGAAGACTCTTGAGAGTCCCTTGGACAGCAAGGAGACCCAACCAGTCCATCATAAAGGAAATCAACCCTGAATATTCATTGAAAGGACGGATGGTGAAGCTGAAACTCTAATCCTTTGGCCACCTGATGTGAAGAACTGACTGTTTGGAAAAGACTCTGATGCTGGGAAAGATTAAAGTCAGGAGGAGAAGGGGACAACAGAGGATGAGATGGTTGGATGGCTTCACTGACTCAATGGACGTGAGTTTGAGCAAGCTCCGGGAGTTGGTGATGGACAGGGAGGCCTGGCGTGCTGCAGTCCTTGGGGTTGCAAACAGCAACTGAAGTGACATGACTGAGTGACTGAATGAAACTGAACTGGTCTCTGATTGATTCTCAAGTTTCAGCCTGCCTCAGAATCCCCTGGTGGGCCTGGTGAAACACAGCCAGACAGGGCCCAGCCCCAGAATTTCTGAGTCAGCAAATTTTCATTCATAATGACTTCCCAGGAGATACTGCTGCTGGGGTACAGGCTCACACCTTGAGAACCTCTGCTCTGAGCCAAACACCATTGGGATGGCATGTATTCAATTCTGGCCAGTGAGAGGTGGGCCAGGATTTCAGTTTGCCTCCCGGAGGAAAGGCTCTCTGTTTCCCTAGACCTCCTGTGAAACTGAATGCAAGACCTGGAGCTTCTGCAGCCACTCTGAGTCTCTGTGGGCAAAGCCATCTGAGCAGGCAGCCCACACACAGGGGGAGGCCTATGTGCCCTGGGCCTGCCCATCTCAGTCTTTGATCTTTTAAGGGCTAGTGGCATTTGCCTCCAGTGCACCACAGCTCTTGTGCCAGGGCCTGCTGCACATCAGAAGGTGTGCTGGCCACACGCCCTGATCAACCCGCTTCACTTCCTTCAGCTCTCTCACACTGCAAGCCCTGCCATGTCTCTTCAGTATCATAAGGACATCGTTTTCTTCCTTTATTGTTCAGTTCAGTTTAGTCACTCGGTCATGTCCGACTCTTTGCATCCCCATGGACTACAGCACGCCAGGCTTCGCTGTCCATCACCAACTCCTGGAGCTTGCTTAAACTTGTATCCATTGAGTTGGAGATGCTATCTCATTTATTATTACATCCATGTATACTTAAAGAAGTTGCGCTTCTCCTAAACATTTACTTGCCTATATATGGCACCCCACTCCAGTCCTCTTCCCTGGAGAGTCCCATGGACGGAGGAGCCTGGTGGGCTGCAGTCCATGGAGTCGCTACGAGTCAGACACAACTAAGCGACTTCACTTTCACTTTTCACTTTCATGCATTGGAGAAGGAAATGACAACCCACTCCAGTATTCTTGCCTGGAGAGTCCCATGGACGGAGGAGCCTGGTGGGCTGCAGTCCATGGAGTCGCTACGAGTCAGACACAACTAAGCGACTTCACTTTCACTTTTCACTTTCATGCATTGGAGAAGGAAATGACAACCCACTCCAGTATTCTTGCCTGGAGAATCCCAGGGACAGAGGAGCCTGGTAGGCTGCCGTCTATGGGGTCGCACAGAGTCAGACAGGACTGAAGCGACTTAGCAGCAGCAGCATAGGTACCCATGGAAATCATACAGAATTACTTTGTGTATATACTTTTTTTAATTTTTATTTTTACTTTATTTTACTTTACATTACTGTATTGGTTTTGCCATACATTGACATGAATCCGTCTCGGGTGTACAAGAGTTCCCAATCCTGAACTACCCCCGACCCCCACCTCCCACCCCATATCAACTCTCTGGATTATCCCTGTGTACCAGTCCCAAGCATCCTGTATCCTGCCTCGAACATAGACTGGCTATTCGTTTCTTATGCGAGACAGCAAAACAGACACAGATGTATAGAATGTGTATATACTTTTATCCAGCTTTATGTTTTGAAAGAATTTCCAATTTACAGAAAAGTGGTAAACTTAGTACTGTGGAATTAAAGAGACTAAAGTAGGAGGCGGGATAGCCTGTAGGGGGAGCTCTTTCATCCACTAAACTAATTAACCTTTAGTTACTGAGTCACGTCGGACTCTGTGGCACCCCATGAGCCGTAACCGGCTTAGGCTCCTCTGTCCATGGGATTTTCCAGGCAAGAATACTGGAGTGGGCTACCGTTTCCTTCTCCAGGGGATCTTCCCCACCCAGGTATCAAACCCGGGAGTCCTGCATTGCAGGCGGATTCTTTACCATCTGAGCCCCTAGGGAAGTAGTTCAGTTCAGTTCAATCGCTCAGTCGTGTCTGACTCTTTGCAACACCATGGACTGCAGCACGCCAGGCTTCCCTATCCATCACCAACTCCAGGAGCTTGCTCAAACTCATGTCCATCAAATCGGTTATGCCATCCAACTATCTCATACTCTGTCGTCCCCTTTTCCTCCCGCCCTCAGTCTTTCCTAGCATCAGAGTCTTTTCAAATGAGTCAGTTCTTCATATCAGGTGGCCAAATGATTTGAGTTCCAGCTTCAGCATCCATCCTTTCAATGAATATTCAGGACTGTAAGGTCCCTGTTGGAGAAGGTAATGGCACCCCACTCCAGTCCTCTTGCCTGGAAAATCCCATGGACGGAGGAGCCTGGTGGGCTGCAGTCCATGGGGTCGCTGAGTCGGACAGACTGAGCGACTTCACATTCATTTTTCACTTTCATGCATTGGAGAAGGCAATGGCAACCCACTCCAGTGTTCTTGCCTGGAGAATCCCAGGGACGGGGGAGACTGGTGCACTGCCGTCTATGGGGTCGCACAGAGTCAGACATGACTGAAGCGACTCAGCAGCAGCTAGGCTGGTCATAGCTTTTCTTCCAAGGAACAAGCTTTTTTTTTAATTTCATGGCTGCAGTCACCATCTGCAGTGATTTTGAAGCCAAAAAAATAAAGTCTCTCACTGTTTCCATTGTTTCACCATTGATTTGCCATGAAGTGATGGGACCAGATGCCATGATCTTAGTTTTCTGAATGTTGAGTTTTAAGCCAACTTTTTCCACTGTCTCTTTCACTTTCATCAAGAGGCTCTTTAGTTCTTCTTCACTTTCTGCCATAAGGGTAGTGTCATCTGCATATCTGAGGTTATTGATATTTCTCCTGGCAGTCTTAATTCCAGCTTGTGCTTCATCCAGCCTAGCATTTCTCATGATGTACTCTGCATGTAATTTGAATAAGCAGGGTGACAATATACAGCCTTGACCTACTCCTTTCCTGATTTGGAACAAGTCTGTTGTTCCATGTCCAGTTCTAAATGTTGCTTCCTGACCTGCATACAGATTTCTCAAGAGGCAGGTCAGGTGGTATTAAAGAGATGGTATCCCCATCTCTTTAAGAATTTTCCATAGTTTGTTGTGATCCACACAGTAAAAGTCCTTGTCATAATCAATAGAGCAGAAATGGATGTTTTTCTGGAGCTCTCTTGCTTTTTCGATGATCCAATGGATGTTGGCAATTTGATCTCTGGTTCCTCTGCCTTTTCTAAATCCAACTTGAACATCTGGAAGTTCATGGTTCACGTACTGTTAAAGTCTGGCTTGGAGAATCTTGAGCATTACTTTGCTAGCATGTGAGAGGAGTGCAATTGTTCAGTAGCTTGAGCATTCTTTGGCATTGCCTTTGGAACTGGAATGAAAATTGATCTTTTCCATTCCTGTGTCCACGGCTGTTTTCCAAATTCGCTGGCATATTGAGTGCAGCACTTTCACAGCATCGTCTTTTATATTTGAAATAGCTCAATTGGAATTCTATCAACTCCACTAGTTTTGTTTGTAGTGAAGCTTCCTAAGGCCCACTTACTTAGACTTTACATTCCAGGATGTCTGGCTCTAGGTGAGTGATCACACCATTGTGATTATCTGGGTTGTGAAGATCTTTTTTATATAATGCTTCTGTGTATTCTTGCCACCTCTTCTTAATATCTTCTTGTTCTGTTAGGTCCATACCATTTCTGTCCTTTTTTGTACCCATCTTTGCACGCAGTGTTCTCTTGATATCTTTAATTTTCTTGAAGAGATCTCTAGTCTTTCCATTCTATTGTTTTCCTCTATTTCTTTGCACTGGTCACTGGGGAAGGCTTTCTTATCTCTCCTTGCTATTCTTTGGAACTCTGCATTCAGATGGATATATCTTTCCTTTTCTCCTTTGCTTCTCACTTCTCTTTCACAACTATTTGTAAGGCTTTCTCAGGCAGCCATTTTGCCTTTTTGCATTTCTTTTCCTTGGGGATGGTCTCCATTCCTGTCTCTGTACAATGTCAACCTCCATCCATAGTTCTTCAGGCACTTTATCTATCAGATATAATCCCTTGAATCTATTTGTCACTTCCACTGTGTAATTGTAAGGGATTTGATTTAGGTCATACCTGAATGATCTAGCGGTTTTCCCTACTTTCTTTAATTTGAGTCTGAATTTGGCAATAAGGAGTTCATGATCTGAGCCACAGTCAGCTCCCGGTCTTGGCTTTGCTGACTGTATAGAGCTTCTCCATCTTTGGCTGCAAAGAATATAATCAGTCTGATTTTGGTATTGACCATCTGGTGATGTCCATGTGTAGAGTCTTCTCTTGTGTTGTTGGAAGAGGGTGTTTGCTATGACCAATGCACTCTCTAGGCAAAACTCTATTAGCCTTTGCCCTGCTTCATTCTGTACTCCAAGGCCAAATTTGCCTGTTACTTCAGGTGTTTCTTGATTTCCTACTTTTGCATTCCAGTCCCCTATAATGAAAATGACAGCTTTTTTAGGTGTTAGTTCTAGAAGGTCTTGTAGGTCTTCAAAGAACCGTTCAACTTTTGCTTTTTCAGCATTACTGTTTGGAGCATAGACTTCGATTACTGTGATTACTTCGATTACTGGTGGTGAATGGTTTGCCTTGGAAACAAACAGAGATCATTCTGTCTTTTTTGAGATTGCATCCAAGTACTGCATTTAGGACTCTTGTTGACTACGATGGCTACTCCTTCTAAGGAATTCTTGCCCACCGTAGTACATATAATGGTCATCTGAGTTAAATTCACCCTTTCTAGTCCATTTTAGTTCTTTGATTCCTAAATGTTGATGTTCACTCTTGCCATCTCCTGTTTGAGCACTTCCAATTTGCCTTGATTCATGGGCCTAACATTCCAGGTTCCTATGCAATATTGCTGTTTACAGCATCAGACCTTGCTTCCATTACCAATCCCATCCACAGCTGGGCGTTGTTTTCGCTTCGGCTCCGTCTCTTTATTCTTTCTGGAGTTATTTCTCCACTGATCTCCAGTAGCATTTTGGGCACCTGCTGACCTGGGGAGTTCCTCTTGCAGTATCCTATCTTTTTGCCTTTTCACACTGTTCATGGGGTTCTCAAGGCAAGAATACTGAAGTGGTTTGCCATTCTGTTTTCCAGTGGACCACGTTTTGTCAGAACTCTCCACCATGACCTGTCTGTCTTGGGTGGCCCTACAGGGCATGGCTCATAGTTTCACTGAGTTAGACAAGGCTGTGGTCCATGTGATCAGATTGGTTAGTTTTCTGTGATTGTGGTTTTCATTCTGTCCACCCTCTGATGGAGAAGGATAAGAGGCTTATGGGAGCTTCCTGATGGGAAAGACTGACTGAGGGGGAAACTGAGTCTTGTTCTGGTGTGCAGGGCCACACTCAGTAAATCTTTAATTCAATTTTCTGTTGATGAGTGGAGCTGTGTTCCCTCCCCATTATTTACCTGGGGTAAACTATGGTGGAGGTAATGAAGATAATGGTTAAAGTGAAAGTGAAGTCACTCAGTCAGTCCAACTCTTGGCGACCCCATGGACTGTAGCCTACCAGGCTCCGCCATCCATGGGATTTTCCAGGCAAGAACACTGGAGTGGGTTGCCATTTCCTTCTCCAGGAGATCTTCCTGACCCAGGGATTGAACCCATGTCTGCTGCATTGTAGGCAGAGGCTTTACTGTCTGAGTCACCAGGGAATCTCAAAGATAATGGTGACCTCTTTCAAAAGGTCCCATGCAGGCACTGGTACACTCAGTGCCCGCAGCCCTGCAGCAGGCCACCGCCGACCCACACCTCTGCTGGAGACTCCTGGACACTCCCAGGAAGTCTGGGTCAGTCTCTTGTGGTGTCACTTCTCCCTTCTCCTGGGTCCTGGTTCACACAAGGTTCTGTTTGTGACCTACAAGAGTCTGTTTCCCAGTCCTGTGTAAGCTCTACGGTGGGGTTAATGGCGACCTCCTCCAAAAGGGCTCATGCCACACCCAGGTCTGCTGCACTCAGAGCCCCTCCCCCTGCAGCAGCCCACTGCTGACCCGTCAAACAGTTCTGTCTCAGTCTCTGTGAGGACTCTGGGTCCTGTTGTGCACAACGTTTGTTTGAGCTCTCCAAGCATCTCTGGTGGGAATGGGGTTTGATTCTAAACATGAATTCGCCCACTTTATGGGAAATAGATGGGGAAACAGTGGAAACAGTGTCAGACTTTATTTTTTGGTGCTCCAAAATCACTGCAGATGGTGATTGCAGCCATGAAATTAAAAGACATTTACTCCTTGGAAGAAAAGTTATGAACAACCTAGATAGCATATTGAAAAGCAGAGTCATTACTTTGCCAACAAAGGTCCATCTAGTCAAGGCTATGGTTTTTCCTGTGGTCATGTATGGATGTGAGAGTTGGACTGTGAAGAAGGCTGAGCGCCGAAGAATTGATGCTTTTGAACTGTGGTGTTGGAGAAGACTCTTGAGAGTCCCTTGGACTGCAAGGAGATCCAACCAGTCCATTCTGAAGATCAGTCCTGGGATTTCTTTGAAAGGAATGATGCTAAAGCTGAAACCCCAGTACTGTGGCCACCTCATGCGAAGAGTTGACTCACTGGAAAAGACTCTGATGCTGGGAGGGATTGGGGGCAGGAGGAGAAGGGGACGACAGAGGATGAGATGGCTGGATGGAGTCACTGACTCGATGAACATGAATCTGAGTGAACTCCGGGAGTTGGTGATGGACAGGGAGGCCTGGCGTGCTGCGATTCACGGGGTCGCAAAGAGTCGGACACGACTGAGCGACTGAACTGAACCATCTTGCTGGGGCTTCTCCTTTGCCATTGGACGTGGGATATCTCCTCAAAGTTCTCCAGCACCACGCAGCTGCTGCTCCAGGTTTGTAGGAAAGGAATATTTGAAAAAAGTAACTTTCTATGTGGTCAAGATGTCTAAAATTGAATTGCTATTACAAGAGTTTTTAAAATAAGCTTTCAGATTAGTAAAACCTATGTAAAACTGAAGCGAGGTTCATATGCTGAAAGGGCTAGCTTTTCTTGAGTTGCTGTCTGCTTCTCATGAGAAAGTGTGAAAGGTTTTTCCTTACCTTTTAGTCATCTGCTTAGAAACCGAAATTGTGCTTCACCCGAATTATTTCCTGTGCTTCACGCTGTCTTAATCAAATCTCTGATTACTTAAGAAGATGGAATCTTCTTGGCATTAAAAGTGATACATTTTCCTTATGTCACTCACTCACTTAATTGTGTCCGACTCTGTGTGACCCCATGGACTGTAGCCCACCAGGCCTCCCTGTCCGTGGGATTTTTCAAGTAAGAATACTGGATGGCGTTGCCATTTCCTGCTCCACAGGATCTTCCAGACCCAGAGAGCAAACCCAGGTCTCCTGCATCTTCTGCATTGGCAACAGTCCACGGGGCCACCGAGAGTCACACACGCCTGGTTCTCTACCAGTGAGCCGCATGGGAGGCCGTGTGTGTGTGTGTGTGGTGTGTGTGTGTGTGTGAGCTGCTCAGCCATGTCCAGCTATTTTCAGCTCCATGGACTGCAGCTTGCCAGGCTCCTCTATCCATGGAATTCTCCAGGTAAGAATACTAGAGTGGGTAGCCATTGCCTTCTCCATTGGATCTTCCTGACCCAGAGATCAAACCCAGGTCTCCTGCATTACAGGCACATTCTTTACCATCTGAGCCATCAGGGACACCCTAACTTTTTGTATTTGGCTTTGAAATCATTTATCATTACTTTGGTCAAATAGATAATTAATAATAATTTCTTAGTAGGCCGTGGTCCAGTTTAAGCAAATGTCCAAAGCCTTTTGATATTTTTGACAAACTTTCCAAAAGTTGGGTTCTAAATAAAGGCTTTCTCACCTGAACTAACTCCAGGCTCTTCCAGGAGGTCTTTGCAAAGCTCAAAGGATTTGTCTGTCACCTTGTAAAATATTAAACTAATCAGGCTTTTGTTGTTCGGTCCCTCAGTTCAGTTTCAGTTCAGTCAGTCGTGTCCAACTCTTTGCAACTCCATGGACTGCAGCACACCAGGCCTCCCTGTCCATCACCAACTCCTGGAGCTTGCTCAAACTCATGTCCATCAAATCGGTGATGCTATCCAACCATTTCACACTCTGTCACCCCCTTCTCCTCCTGCCTTCAATCTTTCCCAGCATGAGGGTCTTTTCAAATGAGTCAGTTCTTCGCATCAGGTGGCCAAAGGATTGGAGTTTCAGCTTTAACATCCATTCTTCCAATGAATATTCAGGACTGATTTCCTTTAGGATGGACTGGTTGGATCTCCTTGCAATCCAAGGAACTGTCAAGAGTCTTCTCCAAAACTACATTTCAAAAGCATCAATTCTTCAGCGCTCAGCATTCTCTATAGCCCAACTCTCACATCCATACATGACTACTGGAAAAACTATAGCTTTGACTAGACAGACCTTTGTTGGCAAAGTAATGTCTCTGTCCATGGTTATGCTGTCTAGGTTGTTCATAACTTTTCTTCCAAGGAGCAAGCATCTTTTAATTTCATGGCTGCAGTCACCATCTGCAGTGATTTTGGAGCCTAAGAAAATAAAGTCTCTCACTATTTCCACTGTTTCCCCATCTATTTGCCATGAAGTGATGGGACCAGATGCCATGAGCTTAGTTTTCTGTATGTTGAGCTTTAAGCCAACTTTTTCACTGTCCTCTTTCACTAAGAGGCTCTTTAGTTCTTCGTTTTCTGCCATAAAGGTGGTGTCATCTGCATATCTGAGGTTATTGATATTTCTCCCGGCAATCTTGTTTCCAGCTTTTGCTTCATCCAGCCCAGTTTCTCATGATGTACTCTGCATGTAAGTTAAATAAGCAGGGTGACAATATACAGCCTTGACGTACTCCTTTCCCAATTTGGAACNTTGAGTGAACTCCGGGAGTTGGTGATGGACAGGGAGGCCTGGCGTGCTGGGATTCACGGGGTCGCAAAGAGTCGGACACGACTGAGCGACTGAACTGAACTGATGCTGAGAGCTTTCTCTGTTCCTCCTCTTTAATAAATCCTATTCTCTAGCTACAGTGAATGTTTGAGTGTTCAGGGATTCCATTCTTTGGCTCTGTGAACAAGAACTTGGATTCCCATCTTTGTTAAAGAAGTCTTCTTGGTTTCGTGGTTAAGCAAACCCGCTTTCTTGAACAATCATTACCTTACAGGGGTATTCCCATATTCTTGGTGACTCATAAGCTTGCAATGCACGTCAGAGTGAGGATGGGATCTTAGTTTTCCCACTAGGGACTGAACTGTCACCCCCTACTGTGGAAGCCAGGAGTCTTAACTACTGGACCATTAGGGAAGACCCCATCCTTTGATCACGCTGGAAAGAGTTCCTTCCTCATTATCTTGTAAGATTGGTATTATTTCTCCCATTTGAGTGTTTTTCATAGAGTCTATTTCTCCTTAATTTTCTGGAATACAACAATTGCTTTTAAATAGCTCGCTAGCACCAATACCTGGGCTCACCCACAAGTCTATTTCTATTATCTGTTGTTTTGCTTTTTGCCATTTTTGGCCTATGTGTCCTGGTATGCCTGTTAATTTTTTATTGTAAGCTGGACATTTTGGGTAAGACTGAAGTCTCTGGAAGGTATCGCCTTCCTTTACAGCATTCTGGATCTTTGTCAATCTGAGTGTAAATTGGCATCAAGTGAGCGTAGATTGATTTGCATTGCCTTCCCTCTGAGGCTGAGCGTTTTCCATCAGGCTGTGGTTCAGTCGATCGGTATTTTCCGACTTTCCCGCTGCAGGGACTGCAGCACTCCAGGCTTCCCTGTCCTTCACTATCTGCCGGCGTTTGCTCAGACTCATGTCCATTGAGCTGGTGATGCCCTTTCTAATCCTCTGGTTAGGAGAATCTTATTTCCTTTGCCCTCAACCCACTTTCTGTCGGTCTGTTCATCTCTGTTCCAGCTGTGGGGTAACCTGCATATTAAGGAATTTAATCTTTGGTGCTGCACGTGGCCAGCAGCACACTTTCCCCTAGTTTTCCTCCTTGTTTGAGGAGCACACGTATGACCTTTGGAGTTACTGCAGCGACCTAACTGGACTTTTTATTCCCCCAACCTATCCGCAGCTGCGTCTCCTGAGGCCCAGCCTCCCGCCTCGCCCGGAGGGAAGCCCGTCTCCGCGCCCGGCCCCCCTGGACCCAGATCCGTTCACGCCCCGGACGCTCTCCTCTCTATTCCCTTCCTTCCTCCTCAGGCAACCCCAGCCCTCGAGGCCTGTGTGGGCAAAGCCCCAGCCCACGTGGGCTTCGCTGCCCGCGAGGCGGCCTCCCGGCGTGCACCGCGGGCGCCCTCGCGGGACGCGGGGGACGCAGGCCTCTCCCTGCGTCACCGCCGAGCCCCCGGCCCGCACTCGAGAAACGCGCCTTGTCTGAGTGGACTGAGCTTTTGTACCCTATTCAGGGGCCTTGCCACCCTCACCCCGTCCTCTCGCGCCCAGCCCCGCGGGAGGCCGGCGCAGGCGCACTAGGGCCGCGCGCGGAGACCTGGGAGCCGCCCGGAGCGCGGCGGCCCGAGGCCCGGGCCCAACGGCCAGCGCGGCCGCGCGGGAACTCGCGCGCCAGACCCGGCCCGCGGTTTGAACCTGAGGCCCCGCCCCCGCGCCCGGCCAATCAGCAGGCGGGGCGGCCGGCTCCACGGCGACCCTTTGCGGGCGCGGCGCGGCCCCGCCCCGGCCCCGTCCAGTCTCCCGGAGGGGTCCCTGGGGGGCTGTCCCGGACTGGAGGCCCGGGGGGCTGAGGCGGACCCGGGGGCGCCCGAGGCGTCGGGCTCGGGGAGAACCTGGGGGCCGGGGGCGCGTCGGAGGCGGGGCGCGGCCGCGGAGACCGACGTGCCCCGCCCGTTCTCCCGCCGAGGGACCGGCCGCCTGGGCTCCCTTGCTGCGGCCGCACCTGAACGTGGGCTGTGCCGCTCCATTTCAGTCCACAGGAGCGTCCCCTTGGCTTTAACTTAACTGGGGAGTCTTTTAAGGAGGAGAAACCGCTAAGGTCGGTCTGTCGGGCTCTCCGCGGGGACTCCCCCACGCTGTCTTCTTGCCTTGGACTTGGAAGAGATCAGTGCAGGCCCTCGTCCCCCCAGCTCCCACGATGACCCTCCAGGGAGACCTGTAGGGACCCTGGCCCTGTCTGTAGCCCCGACCACAGTGCCCCGAAGCCGCTGCCCGTCTGTCACCCATCCGTCCATGCTTCTGTGCTGCTTCCACCCACTTATCCATTCATCCTTTTATCTCCCCACCCATCCGTTTCTAGGTTTCCTTCCTAACCTTCATTTCTTGTAGAGTGAGCAATGGGTGATAGGTGTTGGCAATGGAACGCTTGAATTTCATCATAGATCTTTTTAGCGCGACTAGGGTTTTGCAATACTGTCCTGCCTTCCAGAAATGGCCCAGGCCAAGGCTCCTTTCTCTGGAACCCCTGAAGTCAGGGCTGCCTCCCAGCAGCAGGCTGCGTGCCTCTGAGTGTTCAGTTTGAGTTCCTTTCCTTTGTGTCTCAGCTTTAATTGTTTTGAAAAGGAACACTGAGGATGTTTTGCAATGGTTTCTCTCCCTTGTACAGCAGGAGACCCAGCTTCTCTACAAGCTGGTCAGGGAAGGATGCCAGCCTTGGGTGGCCTGAAGCCACACTCGTCTGCTTCCCCGCAGCCTGACCTTAGCTGCCCTGTCCAGTGGACACTGGCGTCAGGGAGGGGAGCAGGGCACGGGGCGGTGGGGGGAGGGCTCCCAGACCTTGTGTCCACTGGGCTGCCTAAACTGCCCCATCCTGCCTCGGTCGCTGGGCTAGGAAAAGTACCAGACTTGCTTCCAGAGGCAAGCGCACCGCTCTCCCTTTTCAAAAGCTGATTGTCCCCAGAGCAGGATGACCAGGAAGAGCATCCGCCAGGTAGCTGCTGGGAGAGGCCGCGGTTTCCCTCTGCTGGAGACTCCCCTGTTTCCTCTTCAGGGGCCCTGTGTGGCTTGCACGGGACAACCTCATGGAATTAACCATTCTGTTGAAATGAGCCAGGAAAGATACTGTCCTCTTACAAAGTTAAATATTGTATAAACTTCTTACATACAGTTGCTCTTTATTTTCAAGTTTCACCATGTTTTAGAATTAAAATTGAAATTCAGAATGAAAAAAACAGTTATGACTTTCTTTTGAGAGAGAGAGAGAGAAGATGGCAGCTTTTATCTTGGGAAAAGGCTGGAAGTTTCCCTCAAGCTTGCTATGAGAACATATCCCGAGGCAGAGAAAGCTTGTGTATTTTATTCCAAGTAACGAAAGTTACTTGAGGGAGTTCCCCGGCAGTCAGGTGGTTAAGACTCCGTGCTTTCACTGCAAGGGGCCCGGGGTTCAAGCCCTGGTGGGGAACTAAGATCCCACAGGTCACCTGATGCTGCCCCTGCCCCCCCCACCAAAAAAAAAGATACTTGCAATGGGCGTTTTAGTGCTAGCTTATGAAAACTCCAGGCAGGCAGTAGTGGGGGGTGGCCCCCACACACCAGCTGCATCTCTGGTGAGTATTTCAAAGCCAGTCTGATGGTGAGACAGCACTGAGGCTGTTGGTGCTGATTTGCCGTGAATACCTGAAGCTCACAGGGGCGAGTGCTAGCCCGGGGCTGAGGGCCGTGGTGA